>CAJQZN010039912.1:9746-21841 GCA_907164685.1 Colias eurytheme
CACTACGACACACGCGAAGTTGCTGCAAGAAGTTAATAGTAGTTCGCAGATTGTGACTACATTACATTACATTCGAAATCAGTTCTGTAGTTCTTGAGTTATAAGTAGTGTTAACCTTAACATAGCTTTCTTTGGAATAATACATTGATATTGACATAGTTGTAATTGACACCAAAAGAAATTAAAAAAAGCTATAGTTAAAAAGTTAAAACAAAGTTACTACGACACTATTACCAAATACAATACAATAAAAACTTTCAGTCAAGAAGTATTTATTTTATTTATGTATCTATTTTTTTCCAGACGGTGACTCGAGAGCAACTCGACGAAGCGTTACGAGATCTGCAAGATGAAGGCAAAGTTGTTGTTGTTAGCCACACTCATGTTAGATTGTGTTAATTTTCAATGTTTTTTATTTTAGTTCGTAATTAATAATTAAGTATTAATAAAATAATGTGTCATGTGTTGTCATTTAATTATTTTTTATTAAAAATAATGTTGTCGATATATTAAGTTTGAATGAATGTTGTATTATTGAAATAAATGTCATTTTTAAGAAAAGCTCTTTATTAATAATAATATCGCTCTTTGACTGTTACAAATGTAAAATTAAATGGAAGCATCAAGAAATGATTAAACATGTTATTGAGCTGTGCTCAGTATGCAAAAACCGCCATGTAATATAACTGTGATTTTTTAATAAATACTTTTATACAAGTTGTCTTTTATTATATTTTATAAAAGTAAATGCTGAATTTTTTCGCAAATTTCGACATTCGCAAGGGAATCGAAACCTACAGGGTACTTCCCATGGGCACAGAGTGTTGCAATTTGGTTGCAAGTAACGTCTTATAACACAGATATAGAAAAAACATGGATTTTCATGGAAAAAATATTACATACTAGTGGTCCGCCCCGGCTTCGCCCGTGGTACATATTTCGCAATAAAAGGTAGCCTATGTCCTTTCTCGGGTATCAAAATATCTCCATACCAAATTTCATGCAAATTGGTTCAATAGTTTAGGCGTGATTGAGTAACAGACAGACAGACAGAGTTACTTTCGCATTTATAATATTAGAATGGATTTAATAATTTTAAACTTACAACCCCTTTACTCATGAACGCTTACATATTGCAAAAAATGAAAATTTTTAATTACATCATATAAAAATTAAAAAATAACTTTAATAATTTAAAAGTTTTCTGTCTGTCAACCCCCTTGTCTCGGGAAAGCGTGGACATATCAAGCTGAAATTTATATCGAATACTCAAATCTACGGTCCCTTGAAGCTGTGAAAAAATCAAACTTATAAGCCAACGCAATCAAAAGATACATTTATGCTGCAAATTGTCGCAAACGTCAACATTCGCAAGGGAATCAAAACCTACATTGTACTTCCCGTGAACTCAAATTCAATTATAAGCAATGTCTTATAGCAGAGCTAAAAGAAAAATTGCTAAAACAATCATTAATTACGAGTTACACCATAATAAAAAGTAGGTTTGTTCGGAGCCCTCGGTGTGCGAATCCGACTCGCATTTATATAAAAGGACATAATATCAAATATGGTACAGGTCAATTAGGGAAAGCTGGCATGTTCACAGTACTCACACTTATGCAATTTCACTTACAGTATGTTCAAAAATAAATGCGACTCTAGTTTCATTTTAGACTTGAATTGTAAAATGGGTGCATTGTAGATATATATATGCAAATATAATTACTTATGAAAGCTCTCATAATTTACCTGTAAAATTATAATTTAAAAGTAAATCAATTGATGAAGTTAATTATTTATTCTAATAATAATCAATTGGATAAAAGTATTAATAATCATTCAATTATCAAATAATAATTAAATTCCTGACTTTGGTCGAGTAAAGATATCTAAGAAATATTATATTTGTAGTAAGTACGTAACGTACAGAGGTCTTATTACGCAATGACTAAAAGAAAAATGATGGTCACAACTCAGAACGCTGGTACCGGCGGACTAGTCGCGTGGGTGGCGAGAAAAAAAAATTCAAAAATTTGCAGATTTTCCGCGGTATGGCGACCATTTGGAATCGTCCGAAAAGTATGGCATGGCGATTTTAGTAAATGGCTGCACGACGATGGTTACCTGTGCAAAAGTGAGCCCGGTACAAATGGTTGAATTGTTTTTTTTAAATCAACGCATTCACGTCGGTATGGCGGACTGTAAGTCACATCGTAACTGTATGGCATGACACTACCGCCTACATCTTTTTTAAGGGCTATCGGTAAATTCTAAAATTTTTGTGTTACAAATCGTTGGACTTTCGCTATTTATCCGACGAGTGTGACTAACGCCCACGCGACTAGTCCGCCGGTACCAGCGTTCTGACCATCATTTTTATTTTTGTCATTGCGTACTAAGACCCCTCTAGACCGCCATCCTGTTACAAATGACCCGAAATTTTGTGTCAGTATCTCCCGGCCTAACATGTGCAATGTGTAAATGTGTTGACGTTCCAGTTCCATATAAATTAACATATAGGTCAAGCTAATGAGCTTGTTAAAATAGGTAAAGTCATGGTAAAGTTAACTAATCTACTCTATCTATATCGCGTCAGTGAGTTGACAAGGTTTTCGCGAGATATTATATCAAAATTTATTTGCTATTTGCGGTCTTACCATGGACTCTCTATTGTCTAATTGCTCAAGCTCATCTAAAATGTTACCCTGAACGTAGTACATATTATCTCAATGTCCTGAACTGTAGATTTCTCTTACTACAAATACACACATTACATTGGTATAGTAGAATCCATCCCCTCTAAAAGTAAATAGGTACCTATCTTTTCGACGTAAGAGAGGATAAATTCAACACAATTTTATATATACTAAACTAGTTCTAATTCGCCCGGGTAACCCATTTTATGTTTCTCAAATTTCGAAAGTTGTTAACAAACTTTAAAAAATGTTATCCATTCAGTCATTCTTGTTTGTAAGGGTTAGTGGTGTTATTACTCTTGTATATAGATAGATAAATATAATAGGTACTTGTGCTAATAGCTATCGGCCATTGAACACCTTTACAAAATAGGCAGTTTAATAGCGGTTTAGAAATTGGTTTAAAATTAAAAATATGTTAGGTATCTCAACAGATTTTTTAAATATAATTGCCACACTTTATTTTTTACTTTATGCGTATTATAACATCACAAACAGATATATATATTATTTTAGCTCTATGTAGATATTAGCTAACCGTGCGTATTTTAAGGAAGTTTGCGATAAGAAACACAGCGTAAGTAATGATAAGAAGTAGCATACTGTAACAGAAATCATATTATAAGATCGCATATGTGATTTAGGTAAGGGATAAATGCTTGAAAGCAATAAAAAGGCACAAGTACAATAAATTATATTTATTTAAATAAAAAATATCTGTACATAAAATCAGTGGAAATCAAGTCTGTTAACAAACATAGAAATTCGTTTAACAATTTACTATAAAACTTAACTTGAACATTGTATTAACTTGTAACATAAAATATGATTTTATAGTGTTTTAATTAAATAAATAAATATGTGATAAAACTAAAATTCTGATAAATATATTTGCTAGTTGGTCTGGAATAAGTTTACGAGATCTTAGACTATGTAATCTTAAACTGTCCATAGTTATATTTCATGTGCTTCAATATTTTTTTTTTAAATTGTGATAGGATAAAAATAAAAATCAACAATAAACAGTCCCCTGTACGTAAATCTTTTTTTATCGTTTTTATGTAAATTTTGTTTAAAATTTCACAAAATCTCATGTAAGCGTAATAGATAATTTATAAATTATTCTTATTTTATCGAAGCTCAAATATTCTTTTTTATGAAGAGGTGCGACTAATATCATAATATTCTATAGTCTATGTTAATTTATTTAATCTAACAATACATGGCAATACAAAATACACTAAATTTAACAAAAAAAAAATCCCTCCGCGATTAATATCAATGAACGTTCCTGTGCACGCATTTATAATTTGTGTCTTAAATTAATAAAAATTTATAGTTAGTAACACTCCACTTTAAAACAAAGATGGCGACCATCCAAATGCGTCATTAATCTATAAGGCAATTGCGTAAAAATAACAATTTAGTAATTATTGTGATATTCGCTTAACTAATTTCCTTTTTGCTATCAAGAAGTTTGCGCTTGAGTGGTATTTTCATTATTACTAGGGTTGTTTATTTCAATATTTTCTTCTGTTGGTGTTTGGTTAGGTGTGGCATTAGTTTCGGAAGTCTGTGCGGGCAGTCTTGGGTCGGAATCGGCTCTAGTACACGCTTCGTTCACAAATTTGTTGAATAGATCCGGCTTGTCGAGGTATATGTGGTGGCCGGCACCGTTGATTACCTGCAATTTGACGTAAATCAAGATTATTTTTTATAGGTTTACTACTTCTCAGTTGTTTAACTTTTATGTTCTTTAGTATTTACTAGCGACCCGCCCCGGCTTCGCACGGGTGCAATGCTGATACTAAATACACTACAGAAAAACTTTTAACGTTGTATATAAAAACATAGCGGCCCGGCCGGCCGGTACCGCCGCAAACGGTACGTCCCGCAATTTTTAAATCTGTAATATCTTCGAAAATATTCACTTAAATCATACGGTGTAAAGGGCCATATAGATCTATATTAAATGAACAATGTATTCAAGGTATTTAATTGGTTAAGGATTAATGCTGTATTGGTTAAAATCGCTTCGAAAATTAGCTTTTATTTGTCGTAAAAAGTAAATGACAAAAAAAAGTTATTGTGGGTTATCCATAAGAGATAGACATATGCTATCGCGGACTTTTCTGTAGACCTTTTATATACTTAGTACATTTAATAATTTTGATAAAACTTTTAGATACTTAGTACATTTAATAATTTTGATAAAACTCGTAGGGTTCAACCTGCGTTTGCAATGTAAGCGGAAGAAATGTAATTATTTACGACATCACATTAGAAACCTCAAAAATAACAGTACTTTTCCACTATTTAATGGATGTTATTATACATATAAACCTTCCTCTTGAATCACTCTATCTATTAAAAAAAACCGCATCAAAATCCGTTGCGTAGTTTCAAAGATCTAAGCGTACAAAGGGACATAGGGACATAGGGAAATAGGGACAGAGAATGCGACTTTGTTTTATACTATGTAGTGATTACAAGACACAATTTTAAAGATTTATGGCTATGTCGCATTTACACATTCGCACGAATAGTCAGGAAAATAACGAACATGATTGTTTATAATATGATGTAACATTTTCACACGAATGTGTAAATATTCTCAGACAAAATTTAAAATTTATTTGAATGGTAATAAAATGAGTTTTATTATTATAATAACATTCAAATAAATAATAATCAAATCAAATATCACACAAAACCAAGTACATAAATATAATATACCTCAAAACTAATAAGTTTTAAAAAATAAAATATCTGACGGATCAATAGATCGGTCAGATATTATTGCGCACAAACAAAAACCTGCTAAAAGTAACCATACCTGCACATAAGTCTTGGAATTAGGCCTGCTCTCAGAGAGCAACTGTCCCGTACTATTGTCCACCCACGATCTCGATCCATACAGTACTGTGACGGGCAGGTTCGTGTCGAGTTTCTCTACTCTATGCACCATCGGGTTCTTGGCCCAACCGAAACCTTGCATCAGTGTGTGGAACGCGCTTTCACCTCTGAAATTTGTTAGAAAATTAAATTAAAAGGCACGGTACGCCGAAAGATGCAAGTTCGAATCCTGCTTCGTAATCGACTTTTTTATTCTTTAAAAATTTTTTTATAAATCTATTGAATGTTATAAAACTAGCAATTAAATTTATGCTTCTTCCATTCTTTTTTCTTATTAATATGCTTTACAGCTCTGAAAATTATACATTAACCTAAATATACAATTGACAATCTTGTCGCTATGACTATGACAAACAGACATGCGGTGAGAAATTAAATTATGTAATAATATCTAATACTACAAACTTGAACTTTTAAAAAACATTATCATTTCTTCATTATATTATGACTACTCACGTGGGCGCTTGCGAGTTGCACTGATATATATACTCCGGGATAACCGTGACCGCATCCGGGACATAGTTCGTGTATTTCCTGGATATATCCGGGCGGGTCTTGGAAACCAGCCACTTGCCAGCAGGACCAGCTGCTCTTACTGCCCAGAGGGGGTTTAGGGGTTGTAGCGCTGTGGCTAGGGCCTTAACCCAGAATGGGATTTGGACCTTTTCGTTGCCGTTGGTCGGCTTTTCGGGAAAGCCCCACGGATCGGCTAGGATTAGGTGGCGGACTCTGAAAGTTACATTTTAGTTAAATAAACCAGGGCATGGTTATTGTTATTAAACATAGATTAATATCTGGTAAGAAATGCTATTTAAGATTAACCTTGAAATGGCAGCAGGTTTTTTTAATAGCGAGATCGAGATGTAAACCTCGATTAGTAACTTTATTTGTATATAAAATATTTTTTATAAATAAAGTAAAATTTTTATAAAAAAAAGTAAGTAATATAAAAAAAATCCGTTCCACCTGGTACACAGAATCTACATATTTTTAACCCATTGAGCCCCGAACGGCCCGATCGGTCCGATTCCGGGGCCTGAGTTATTACACTAAAAAAAAAACCGATATCCTATAAAGATCACATTCTTCCACTTATTCCACGCATAAACATCAACCAATACACAGTATAAAAAAGCTCCATAAAACACTTTAGAAAACAACAAGATAGCTCACCTATCCGGATACTTCAACGCGTATGCTGTGGCAATATACCCACCAAGACTATGGCCCAGTAAAATAAATTCCTTCAGTTTAACCTCTCGTCTCCATTCTTCTACTGACTCTACCCATTGGGCTTCCACCTTTTCTGCGTCTGAAGCGAATTTTGGGCGGGAACTTCTGCCAAAACCTAAAAAAAAAAGTTAAGTTATAGGGTAATGTTAAAAATATATAAGTTTTGTTATACTAAATAGGACATTTAAGTGGACGAAAAAATTAATTGTGAAAAAACTTAATCGATTTTCATTGTAGTATTTGCACCACCATCATTTTCGTAATCTTAATAAATAATAAATCTCTTGTCACATTGTTTGTCCTCAATGGACTCCTTAACCACTTAACCGATTATAATAAAATTCGCACACCATGTGCAGTTCGATCCAACTTGAGAGATAGGATAGTTTAAAGTTTAAACATGTAGGTACCACGGGCGAAGCCGGGGCGGACCGCTAGTTTATGATAAAATTCAAAGGGATTCTATATTGGTAAAGTCGGATTGAAATACAAGCTTCTGATCATATTATTGTAAAACTTTAAATAACTTAAAATACCTACTCATCGACCAGATACGAATAACGAAACATAATAGCAAGTCATGGTGATTCACATTCACGCTTCATAGAGATTCAACGATTTTAAATATTTGAACAGTATTGCATCAGAATTAATTGACATTTCAGAATTTTAAGCTACTTTTTTTTATTTCAATCAAAAGTACCTAGACCCAAAATAAAAGTACATGTATTTTTTGCTATTTGAAAATATTGAGGTTTTCATTAATGCTATTCATACGGTAGGTCGGTAGACTAATTTTATTCCTGTGTAGTAGTATTATAGATTTAAAAAAGATTTTTTATTATCGTTTTGCTAACTTACCCAACAAATCAATAGCATACACCGGTCTGGTAGCAGCTAGGGCATCTAAATTAGGACACCAGAGCGCGACCCCCGCGCCCATACCGTGCAACATCACAAGGGGGGTCTGCGGGGACTCGTCGTTGAGAGAAATCGTCCATATTTTGTCACACTGACCCACTACGGAGCCTATGTCCACGTAGAAACGTTTGTACGCTGTTTTAACACCTGTAATTGGTTAAATCACTACATAGTATACAAAAACGCTTTCTCTGTCCCTATGTCCATTTGTATGCTTAAATCTTTATACCTAACTACACAACGGATTTTGATGCGGTTTTTTTTTAATAGATATAGTAATTCAAGAGGAAAGTTTTAGTATATAATTTATTAGGTTTTAGATAAATCGGGCAAAGCCACGGGCGGTAAGCTACTACTTGCTAAATAATTTATAGATGATCTTTAGTGATAAATCGCAGCAAACGATTATGTATGCGTCAGAGGGAATAAGGAAAATTGTATTATTTGGGAACATGATAGGTTTGGGAACAGTTACTTCTAGGCAAAAAACAAAACTGCGAACATTCGTGAACTGTCGATGGCAAAATCATACAATTTTATACAATACTAGCTGTTCCCCGCGGTTTCACCCGCATTACTCCGCTCCTGTTGGTCTTAGCGTGATGATAAATGGGCTATCTAACACCGAAAGAATTTTTCAAATCGGACCAGTAGTTCCCGAGCTTAGCGCGTTCAAACAAACAAACAAACTCTTCAGCTTTATAATATTAGTATAGATAGGTGTCACATCATATCAACTTGATACATCCTTCATCTTAATATTATCTTACTTCCTTGATCTTTAGATGTATTCATAATATAGATTATCTATGAAGTTATGAATTTATCAAAAAATTTTATCTATTCATATTAAGATGTTTATTACTCTCAAAACGACTGATTGGATCTTGATAAAATTTGCCACAGACACTTAAAGATTAGACCTTGCGGGTTGATATAAATTTAGTATGTCACATTTAATAAATGCAACTAATTAATTCATACACAGTATAAATATGCAGGTGCATTAAAAAGAATTACTTCCGTATGTAAAATGAACGTTGAATGTTGTGATTTAGAGCTTCTATATATATTTCAGAGCTTCATTTTAATGGGCCTTCATCTCGAATGTAATGAAAACTTACAAAACAAAATAATGGAAGAATGCCAAGTGTCATGAATCAAGTTTTTGGTATAATCGTCAGAGTAGGAGAGTTAAAACAATAGCTGTTACATGGTATATGTTTATAAAACATGGGTATGTTCTTTACATGGCTATGGGTATGGATTACATAGCTACCTACTTAGAACTTGTTATTAAAAGTAGGTACCTAAGACATGAGTATTTTTCTAGGCAAAGTGGTATATTTCTGGTGTTATAAATACATTTATATTATATCTTAATGATTATCATCCCAGATCAACTAAAATTGTCATTAATAATACTTAGTAACAGATGATAATGATTCAGCAAATCTAATGATCGACCAAGCATGTAGCTGCCAGCTGGTAGATAATTGCTATAGATACATATCCTATCACAGTACCTACTAACAACTTCCTCATATTAAAACGTTGTTACGAACATGAACTTGAATTTATGTCCTAATTACCTACTGTATAAAATATAAATAACGTACATAATAGCAAATCATATTTAGAAAATGAATGTATCATTATTGATTTAGGTATATCTTTAACCCCACCCACCCCATCTTATCTTTAATCATATTTTTTTATACGTAATCTACATCATTTTCGCTGTTTTTTGGAAAATAATAATTAATTCGATATACATAATTGCTTATTTTTTACAAATCAAACCGAATTCAATATGTAAAATATAATGCAGTCATGACATCGTCTAGTTAGATTTAATTATAGATATGTTTTGACAAATTTCAAGTTTACAAAATTATTTCAGAACCTTGAACGAAGGTTACTTGATAATAATGGTAACTACGTATATTATTGATAATACTTTATGCGTCGAATCTAATCTTTATTACAAAAGGATTCGTCCGGAAATGCTGGCAATCTATGACATAACTATTACATATCATAATTGTAAATTGGGTTATGGGTAAATAAAAAAAAATGCATCACCATTAAATCGTACTGATTCCTGTGATGCTTTACTGTATATTATAAATAAAAAAATACGAAAAAAAATTAGTTACATAGTTATTAGTGAGTGTGTGCGTGTTAATTTTTATATGAAAGTACAATACCCATTGTTTAAATATATTTAATTGAGTCATAAAAGGTACTTTGTATCTTTAATAGATAAAATGAAGGTAAAAATGAACAAAAACTTTTAATAATACTGATGAATCACCTAGAGTTCAATTGACCTTGATTGAAGTTGAAAAGTTAGCATAGAACATGTTTTGTTGTATATCAATGCAAATTGTAATGCTATATATTTCATGATATTATACTTACATGATAATATTGTCTTTTCTATATTTCTTAACATTGTATCCGATTGTCGAGTCCAGCTGAACCATCCCCCAATCCAACTATAAAAAAAATTATATAAATTAATTTACATAACATATAAAAAAATATCACTCACACCTACTAACAATAAAAAGCAAACAATTGGTTTAATATGGATTACCTATATATTTTTTTAAATCAATTAAGATTAACAATCAAATTAAAATTAGAAAAAAAAACATAACAATAATATTTTTACACGAAAATAGGAAATAGAAACAAAAAACGGAAGAGTGTAAAGCTTTATAAAACCACCATTCATGACATGTTACATTCTGTTATTTAAAAACACAGAAAAAATAAAGTAACATGAAATTCAGAATTCTCATAAACAAAGCAAAAGCCATACATTTAGAAGCTGTTAATGAAAGTATCTTACTTCCATATACCGGAAATAATATTCCCAACCCATGCTCTGCCTATAATACTGCAAGATAAAACAGTACACACATATAAACATAACAAAGTATGATATTTTTGATGAATGTTTTGAAATTATTGCAGTAGGCGTAGAGAGTTAAAGAACAGGGACTTTAAACTTAAATCAGATGTTTTTAATTTGTTATTGCATCATAGTTTCATTTTTGCTATATTAAGAAATGTTTATATATTATTATGATGGTCTTTTGTTTAACTCATATTGGTACTTTATTATTAAAAAATGAATATACTACTTATTCAATAGTTTAAAATATAAAATTCCTTTCATATATCATAAAATGAATATTTGGAGTGATGATCGAAATTCAGGGGCTTTTTATTTTTAATTAGCTTTATCAGTATTGTACTAAAACCACACACAACCGGTATACATGCAACACAAACAACAAACAAACAAAATACAAATATAAACTTGCTCGTCAGTTCCCATTGGTGTTGCTAGTATAATTTCCGCTGTAAACATAAATAGATACATACTTGACTGTACTTATAAGTTTTAATTGATATTTACTATGACAAATATGATGTTATAAAATCTTATTAGAATAGTATGTACAGATACTAGTTTTTATCAATAATAATATCAAATGCCAGAGAAATCACATCAAAATATATGCTAAAATGCTCCTATTCACATAAAAACGAAATGAATAATTTGCATAAAATTATTAGATCTAAAATGCAAAGTGAGAAATATAAGCATGGTCACCATGAAAATGAATTTATAAGAATAACACTATTGTTAATTGCTATTTAAAACCATATTATTATTATAGTCATGTAATTTTCTAGAATACATACTCTAGATAATATGTGATAACTGATAAGCAAAATTTGTATCAAGGGGGCATAGTTTATTTTTATTTAGTTGAAAAAAAAACTTCTATTACCTTAAAGGTGCTAAAAACACATGAATTATTAGTGGAATGACATACAGAACCCAATGTTATAGCATGAGATGATTAAACGATGCATAACAACTTGATTTAACATGAAAAATAGATTGTGCCCACCTTTAAAATAAATAATTATTTTGACACAGAAGCTCTTTTTCATAGATGAAAAAACATAAACATAATGTTGTGCAATACTCGCAATGTACGGGCTTTACAAAAATTGCACATAATCTTACCTGGATTCTGTATTTTCAAGATGTAATTCACTACCCATTTGTTTAGATTTTGACTGCAAAAATCATTACAATTTAATACGGCGAGGAATAAAGATTGGACGTTAAATTCGATAGGTATCTGTAATTATTCGAGTAGCTACTTCTTTACACAGACACAAAGATTTTGCGAATTTTAAACTGATTTACGATTTTTACAAGTTCACTATTTCATTGTCAATTAGTGTCAAATGTCAATGTCATGGATGTCAGTATAATGTCGCAATGTTCGGATACTT
>CAJQZN010039913.1:299-24628 GCA_907164685.1 Colias eurytheme
TATCTTACAAGTGCAATGTATGATACATAAAGACATTTTAAGTTTGAAAAATCAGATGTTTTGCGCGAAGTGACAGTAGTACCCACCTCAACGCTTCGCTTATGAGGCGTGCAAAAGAGCGTGTGTGCCGAGCTCACATGTCATGTCAGAATTGAAACTTCTTTGGCAAGATTCAATGATACCAAAATCATCACCTTACTCGATGACGTGATGTGAAAGATACTCATATCGCATGTACTTAACTTACTTTAATATTATTTACGGTACAAGTCATCGACTATTTAAAAGCGACCAATTTTATATGGTTTGCTTATATGTAGGTAGAGTATACGTAGGTATATTGTTATCGTCAAGGTTGATATAGGTAATTATCGTCGCTAGGTATGACAAAAAACCATTCCGGTAACTAGTGGTTACGGTTACAAATGTATAAAATATTTTAAGATCTATACAAATAAATTATATTTAGACGATTCTTGTACTACAATTCAAATCATCTTCTATAATTATTATTAAATGCAGATGAGGTATAGCTAAAACTATAGATGAGGTACCAACTGGTTACGAATTACGATACCTAACACAACAGTTTTTTGACAATTACATTGCAAAATTTTTATTTTTTCACATTTTTTTTAAACCGAATTAACATTCTATTGTCGTCGAAGAAGGTTTCTGTTGAGCAAAAATACTTGTGGAAGTTTCTTCATGGACTGCCCAGGATTTGTACTAGCGAAGCTTCGAGTATGAATCTATACGGTATAATTTATACAGTGATTGATGAAAGTATTGTGAACATCAAGTGTCACTCTAGTAGTGCCTGGTGGGTCGAGCAGTATTTTTAGCCTAGCTTTAGACAGAGCAATATCCTTCGGGTCCATTAACTATGTGGTCAGTGGTGGAGGAAGTCCACCTTCCCATTCTATCGGCATTGACCTGCATTACACTAATAATACATAACATGATAAAAAATTGGACAATTCTGAATTATAATGCGAAAACTACGATCACAAATCATCGCCATACACGGAGGAAATACTCCCAGCTATATATCAAAGTACCTATGCATTTTTAATCCGTGCAGCGCTTCAGAAGTGGGATACAGACAGAGTTGTTTTCGTAGTTATTATAATCGTGTTAATATTTTTAAAACTTCCTTACCCTATAAATAGAAGCAGGAATGCGAATTCTATCGGTTCTAAATACTAGCACAATCAAAGGACCTCTTTAAAAATAAATTTCCACCAGTTTTAAAGTATAATTTGTCTAAGTAGCTTAATAATTATTATTTTTTTTGATCGTTAACGAAATGATCGAAGGTTGTAATATTTTTTGCAATATCACAATGATATGACGGAAAATATTTATCTTCCACCAATTTTAGATAAGAGAGCATTAGATCACCAAGCCTAGCCGGTAGCCCAATAAAAATAAGACATTTTCGATTGATTGTTTCTTTCGAGCTAGATATAATTTCGTACAGAATTGTATGTTTGTTTGTCTTTTAAACCTACCGAAAAAATTATATCATGCCTTAATGATTTTAGACATGGAAAGTTGTTTTTGATTTTACTTACCTAAGTATGTAGATACATTACATTACATTATGGTTACAGCTGTAAAGTTCACAAGTAAAAGGAGTGTCGCAGTAATAATATCATACATCTATACATTGTTAGAACTAACCAACGAAGGCCAACTCAACCCTAACAAAAACTATAAAACCAGGTTTTCAAGGTGGTTTTTAAATTCAAGTTTTATGCACGTTTAACGTATATAAGTACGTTAATATGTTGCTGTTTGAACTGTTTTTTAATAAAAATATAGAGGTCTATTTATAGCACTAGAGAACCTCTCGAAGAATAAAATATAACTTACGTTTGTGTTTTGAACCTACTCATTAAATACCTAAACAGTTCATTAATACAGGGTGTCCCAAAAAGTAGGAGGTTGCCGTGATGATTCGGATAGCCCTCTAGGTCCTCTAGACCTAGAGGGCTATCCGAATCACCCCCATAGTATGTTATATGCGATTTTTCGTATTATCGGAGTTATGACGTTTTATTTTGTCTAGAAGATATTCTTGTCTCATTAGATCTAGTATACTGTATAAGGATCTCTTCCCATCTTTAGTTTCAGATTATTTTTTGTAAAAAAGCGAGAAACGTCACGTGTGAAATTTAAAGCATAATATAATACAGTATTTAAGTATTCTGCCTCAATAACCATTTATCAATGAATATTTTTTCGTGCACCTAAAGATATCTGTTTTATCAGATATTAGTCATTGATTCGATTACATATGGCCGATAGTATATAGACATATTACAGATAAAAAATCCTAAATAGTAACTGTTAATACTCGGTCTGAGATTGTTGTGTTTGTGTGTGAGGATCTGAATTTATATTTAGTGTTAAAATGAATAATTTAAGACAAAGAAGGGTAAGTTTTTTGAAGAAATGACGGAAGTATCTTATCAAAAGCAATATTATTGAATTAAACTTAATAAAGATGAGTGGAAGTGATAGATTGCTAGAAAAAATACAATAGTTTTTACAATAAAATACGGAAATCTAAGCTCGAATGACCGCTGAGATTCTGATGCAAGAGCCGATGAAGTCTGAATAACTTTAGGACTTCAGCTTCTACATATTATTTACATAACCTTCGAATCTTTCTGGTAGTCTTTTGGCAAGTTTCAATACAAAGCGTTCCATCTATCCCGGAGAACGATGGCATAATATATGTAATACCTACATTATCGGAGTATTACTAATTTATCTTTAAAGGCCGGGAAAAGACCTGTAACACGGTGTTAATTTGTGTTTATCGGCGGTGGTGACCACTTAACATCATCTGGCCCTTTGATTGTTCTGACATATAAACATTCTAAGACTATAGTATCGAACATAAATAGTATAACTACCCTCTTTTTCGATAAATGTACCTTATATAATTACACTTTTGAACTCGACAATCAACACACGTACTTTTGTATCTTTATATCAGGTTGCTCAGATAACCTTGACCTTTTGATAGGAACACTACAGACCCATTATACAAATTACAAACATCAAGAAAGTCACGTTGAACAAGGCCCAAACGGCAAACCCAAACTTATTAAACCATTTGGAGGTAGGTACGATGCAACAGACACACCACAACATTCAACAAGATATTACGTAGATAGGTATAAATGATAAGCTTAATAATAAATGATAAGAGCACGTTTCCCATTCGTCTGGGTTAAAAAAAAACTTCCACGAATTAAACTTTTCGAGTTTTTTTTTTAATTTCTCGGCGTAGGTATTTTAATATCATTAGGTACAGATTTTTTTTTTTCAATCATTTATTCAAGGCTTTTGAACGAATGTTCATGGCAGCCCCATTGTAACAATCAACTTACAAACTAAACACAAATTAATAAACATAATATATATCTAAATAACAATGAGAACGCCTAGGAGCCAGCGCTATACGTTGAAAGAAAATCTCCCACCATGCCATACACCAACCCTGCCTCCTCCGAGAGGCGAGAGGTACAGATATGTTTATTATTGTTTAGTTATTAGTAGGTACCTATTCCATATTTATTCCACCTTAAAACTGTTATAAGGATTTTTATTTCAAAGTTGTGAGGTACCTTGATTTCAAGATGTTAAAAAAAATTAAAGTAATTGGGAAATATAAAGTTTTCAAGTTTACGGGAGAAAATCGAAATACTTAGGTACTTCACTACGACTACGATCAATGATTTTTTAAAAGTAAGGGCGTATTCAGCCCTATCAGGTACATTCTAGGGAAGCGCGCTCCATCTTAGGCCACAACTCAGCTTACCATCAGGGCCAGGCGAGATCGTGGCCAAGCGCTCCCCTATTGCAGCATTAAAAAAAAAGCAAAAATTACTACGACGGATTTACGGATATATCGCGGTTACTATGGACATTGGACAACTCTAATTTATAAAATGCTTCGTCACAGTGACTAAACAATCGACATCAAGATAAAATAAATCTTAGCTGAGCTAATACCTATTCAAACCGTCAATAACGAACCTTCGCAAGAACATTACAGTCCTCGGTATATTTATTTATTATTATTTAATAATTATTGTTTAGGCCTTAATTCTTTAATAGTCTTTGTATCTAATTCATTACCTATATTATTGTGATAAGCAGTGAGGTCATTCAGTCGCTCTTCTGATGCGGCCTTGTAAATACGGAAATCTATTTAAAAAATTGTGATGCAATAAGAATACAAATTTTACGTAACGACGATAGCGGCGAGCACAGATAATATATTTTTCGAGTGTTTGTATTGAAGTGTAGTGTAAAACATGAGTGAAATACGCCAAAGAAAGGTACGTGAACGCAATATTGGTATAACCTTACTTTCAAAAGTAAATATGTTTTAGGTTTTACCCAAAGTTTTAAGAAACTTCTTTATTCTTATTTCTTCTACATATTTTTTTTTGTTTATGGAAAAATTTAAATTAATCAAACGTTGTTGTTTTCAAATTAGGACTTTCAGCGCATTACATTCGTTTTAACTGTTTACTTACGGCTACAGTATTGCGAATCTTCCAAAAAGGATCAAAGGTCAACAACACAACTTGTTCATTAATATAAACTTTTTATTTTGTCACACAGTATCTTCCTAAACGGAAGTAAAAGTTATAATATTGCCCAGTTTGTTTACATATTGTGTAGCATTGTTTACTTTGTTAAAACTGACTTTTGAGGTTATTGAATATTTTGAATTTACGCCGGATTTCGTGAACCGTCAGCGTCAAATGCATTATTATTTTAATTGACATTTGACATTTGTCACAATGGAAATGATTGCCAATAGACAATTACATGCGAGAGATTATTATTAATGGCAACTTTACTTTTTACACAATCTTATTTTTTAAGTTCTAGGTATTTAATAAAATATAATTTTGACTTCAGTTAAATACATTGAACATTTTTTTAAAATTATCATATGTCTATTCAACTCAAAATATGCTAATCTAACTCGATTTTGAATAAAAAATAGTTGCCGTATAAAATATATTTGACATTTTATTCAAATGCTGACATTGATGATTTGTGATGCTTTTGTCTGTCACACAAATGACAAAACTGATTGTTTTGTAGGATTTTGTGAATGAACGTGATGTTTTTGTTTCGATAAATAAATCTCCAGAGACTTATTTATTAATTTTTACAATGGCCAAAATAGATGTATGCAAATTAATCAATTTATAAATAGTCAAGGTTGTGATGTTTACCCACTATGGGAAAATTCAGTACGTACAGATATTTAGAGGTAAGAAATATCTTACTAAATTTTTCGAACATTGTATTAATAAATAATATTCAGATATCCTTCTTTTATGTGCCGCAAAACGAGGAGTATTCGCTAAATTAATTCCGTTGTTACTCTTCAAACTATTTATGCAGTGATGTTTTCAGTTCTATTTACCTTTAGAACTGCCTGTCTAGATAACGAATTATGTTGAGTTAATAATTATTCAAACACAGGCTATGTTAATTATGGTAGATGTAGTTATATCTGACTAATTAAATCACAATTATCTAACACAAAACAATCTATTTCCTATGAGTTTGTTTGTATTCATACAGTTTGAACTTGCTTTATTTGAGTTATTTTATAAGATAAATCTATATGAAAATTAATGTAAAATTATTGTCAAATCAAATAGATTTATTAATATTATTTAAGAGGTAAATAATAATATATATGAATGGCATGTATTTTAAAAATAAATCAAAATAAAATTCCATCAAGCCCTTTCAGGGTAATTATTATTACATTACAATTAACATGAACTGATTTTATTGATATGATATTCTAGATTACATAAGAGATAATAAGTAGATTACATCAAATTAATATTACAAAAAATTACATAATAAGTTAATTATATATAAGAACATTTTTAGTTGATTTGGGAAGCTCAAATGTGGCTTTCTATGGGTAAAGGAATTTTTATTATTTACTAGTGGTCCGCCCCGGCTTCGCCCGTGGTACATATTTCGCAACAAAAGGTAGCCTATGTCCTTTCTCGGGTATCAAAATATCTCCATACCAAATTTCATGCAAATTGGTTCAGTAGTTTAGACGTGATTGAGTAACAGACAGACAGAGTTACTTTCGCATTTATAATATTAGTATGGATTTAGTAAATTCAGAGACCTTACAACATCAGAAACTCACAAATTCAAGTATCCATTCCTATCAATATGAGTAATCATGTAATATTGGTGTGAATGCACAAAAACTTATAAAATAACATCTCTATGGGCAAAATTTTGAAGTGACTCTATTGACTATCTTTTTATAGAACCTATGATCAAATACTAAACTAATAATCTACTACTATATAAAAATAAGTCGGGTTTTTCTTCCTGACGCTATAACTCCAGAAAGCACAAACCAATTTCCACGGTTTCGAATTTGTTGGAAAGGTCTCGGCCTCCGTGAGGTTAATAGCAAAGAAAAGGTGTCTCTGGTGGCGAAACGGAATTCGCCCGGTTTGCTGGTTCCAAATAAATAAATGTAAACACATTTAATCACTTAAATGAAGGCACTTACCTCAAATCCAAGATGAAGACTTTTTAATTTATTTATTTATTTAAACACAAGCTGCTCCGCGCGGTTTCACCCCCGTGGCTCCTCTCCTGTTGGTCGTAGTGTGATGATATATAGCCTATAGCCTTCCTCGATAAATGAGCTATCTAACAACGTGAGAATTTATCAAATCGGACCAGTAGTTCCCGAGATTAGCGCGTTCAAACAAACAAACAAACTCTTCATCTTTATAATATTAGTATAGATTTTAATTTTGTTCCAGTTAAAAGATGATACCTCAAGTTCACATATCAATGTAAGGGCAAGATCTCTGAAGCAGCCGCGCAGATTCAAGAAGGTATTCATATTCCTACTCGTCTTAGCATTATGTGGCACATATTTGCTGGGTAAGTTATCTTATTATAATTTGTTTCCTTATTTAATATCACATTCATTAATGGACACTTCTTTTTAACCAACTTCTAAAAAAAGGAGGAGGTTCTCAATTCGGCCAGTATATATTGTATGCATTTTGGAAGCAATATAATCAATTCAAACTCAAACTTAAACTCAAATATGTATTCATTCAAATAGACTTCCTTTAGAAGCGCTTTTGAATTGTCAAAATAAATAAAATATACCATTTACCACATTGAAATTCTTCTTTAACTCAATAATTTACCTCTGCATGTAACATATCTATATATGTATAATTAAATCGCGAATGAACTACACAAAACTATTTCACACTTCCAGTAACTATCACACTACTGTTTTATTTGAAAAATCTTGGAAATTGAACAGTTTTATGACCAATAACATTGATAAGCTTAAATTGATTTAAGGCTTAACCACATTGAACAATTTTCTGTTCTTTTATATACTTAGTGATTTTTTTTTACATTTGATTGTTATTATGCTATTTTAACTTAAGGAATAAATTGGTGTATTTAGAGAGGAATTAATCGTCTCTTTTTTTCGCAAAGAATACCTTACTGCAACTATACTTTATGTCTATAGTAATAAGCTAAATACAAATAAAATGGTTTTCCAAAAGAGCGGTTTAGCATATAAATTCCCAAATGGTCATTAAAAAAAGGGAACAATGATGCAATAATAATTCTTGATCTTTTGTTGTCGCCCAAGATCATGGTCATGTCCTTATCTTTCTGAATAGAAAGATAAGAAGAGACAAATTAAAAGGTATAATATGTTGTCACGATTGTAAATTTTACTGAAAGCAACTAGTATATCATCCCCATATGAGGCTGACATAATTATCTAACTGGGACAAATGAATCCCATCAAAAACATCCTGTAAAAAACCCAAGTCTCGCAGCTCAGTCTTTCTACCGTCAAAAGTTGTGAGATCCATGTAATACCAAGTCGGTTAATCTATTTAGTGTCTACTTGAAGGACCTTCTGTCTTAAGTTATTACATAAGTTATTATCATGCCAATATTAAAAATATTTAACGTTTTAAACAAATAGATCGACTTGGACATCGCTTGATTTGATTATTAGTATGTATCACTGATCACACTACACAGCACGACGGGCCAGCGACCAACAGGAACGAGAGTTTCAATCGCGTGAGGCGCGAGAGACTAAAGAATCTAATATAATATTGTAATATTCATTTTGTTTTCATGCGATGTCCAAGTCGATCTATTTGTTTAAAACGTTAAATATTTTTAATATTGGCATGATAATAACTTATGTAATAACTTAAGACAGAAGGTCCTTCAAGTAGACACTAAATAGATTAACCGACTTGGTATTACATGGATCTCACAACTTTTGACGGTAGAAAGACTGAGCTGCGAGACTTGGGTTTTTTACAGGATGTTTTGATGGGATCTCACTTCTTTTTGTAGAGCCTTTCTTTTTGATACCACCACCAACCACCAACTGCATAAATAACTTTGTAATCCCATATATTTATATGGGATTACAAAGTTATTGATGCAGTTGGTGTATTTGGAAAACTGGACCGAAATTACAAAATATTTAAGTTTTCCCATGATTAAAACACTAAACTCTATATGTATTCCAAATATGAAGCTTCTAAGTCTGCTAGAAGTGCCTTGGACTTTTGATGATCGGTGAGTCAGTGAGTGACAAAATTTAGAAACTTTAACAAGTTGTCATTCTTAAACTACTGGTTCAAATTGACTGAAATTTTAAATATTCCGTGTTTATACAATGCCGGATTAGTTACTGAAGATTCAGGTTTCTTGCTTTATCCACAACCGAATTATAGGGGGTCGAAAAAGGCCCGAATTGCTTCGAGAAAAGGATGGTACGGCCGTGCCGCTTTTTTTTTGCTCGACTTGGCGGGGGCACTGCCGTGCCCCCAGATTAATATCACATCGCACGCCAGAGCCTTTTAGCTCGGTAAGGATAAATACGCCTTTCTGTTTTGCGCAATTGTAAAAACACTATTGTCATAATAATATTATCCTGCACATTAAATAAAATAAATATTTCGGGACTCTTTTCACACACGGCACGATCTGATCCCATACTAAGCTTTCGCTTGTGTTATGGAAACCAGATGGCTGAATAACATAGGTACATATATAATTTGAAATAAATACTTATATAGATAACTAGGTTTCTGACCGCGGCTTCGCCCGCGCATTCAAAGAAAAACCCGCATAAAAAGTAGCCTATGTCCTTTCTCGGGTATTAAAATATCTACATACCAAATTTCATGAAATTTGGTTCAGTAGTTTAGGCGTGATTGAGTAACAGACAGACAGACAGAGTTACTTTCGCATTTATAATATTAGTATGGATTAACACCCAAGACACAGAGCAAACATCTATGTTCATCACACAAATATTTGACCAAGAATCGACCAGTGACTTGGAAGGCAGGGTCACTACCAACCAAGCCAACCGGCCAGTCAATATGTTAAAATTGTAGTTAGAAAAATAGCTTGGTTGTTTTTGTACACGCAAAACAGCTGAAATTGGGATCAGATTAATTACACAGGAGATTCCTAAAGGAACTATTATTTATAAATAGGATAAAGAATATGTTCTCGATACATTGTAAGATACATATTTATGTGGCTCATGTGGTTTAGGTGTTGAGTTTCGTAGAGACCTTATTACTTGTTAGTCACGTTCGATTCAAAGGTATTAAGTTAAGGTATCATTCTTAGAAAATATTTCTACACTGTTAATTCCGAGATCCCTTGATAGGCCGAAAAATTTAACATGTCACGGTTTCGATCCCAAGAGGATACTAAAAAAATAACTTTGACTGGATTTCAATAAAAGGTTGAACGGCCTTGCGATACATTCGTCCCATAGTCCAGAACTTTTATATGCAGTCATGTGGAAAAGGACTTTGACGTGATAGCTAATTCAATTGAGCTGATCCCTATAGAAATGAAATATGGAAGTTTCTGGATCGGACCTTGAATATAATACGAATTTATTAATAACTTATCAATGGTCGGCCAAAAAAAGATCACGTTAACCACTCAGTGCGGTTTGCGACAATTGCACCTGGCTTAATCTATAACGTGCTTTATGCAGTATAGCTCATAAGTCGTGGTGATAAGGTGCATTTTATCTGAGGGTTTGTGAGAAATAGCGTATGGCTCTCTGGTTAGTAGCGTTGCAACATTCTCAGAGGTAGCCGGGCTTCGGATTGTTGGCTCCGAAATGACGAACGCGACGGCACCCGTAGTGCGCGTCTTGCCTGTATTGATTGCAGGTAATTAATTGATTTTTATTTGACCAGGAGGAAATTTATTCAGCCATTGTTTTGATGGAAATTTGGACTCGATTTGTTGATGTTTTAACCGTTGTTATGATCAGTTGTATAAAGTGTTTGATTATTTCGAGTTTGAAACGTGTCGATAATTTGTGTTTTTTAAGTATTGGTAGCAATTATGTCTGTTATTATTATTCTATACTTATAGGTAACTACTTAAGGATACAATTAAGCGCAGTGGTTTCTCATTCTACTTTACGTATATCATAATCTTTATATATAAAAATGAATCGCAAAATGTGTTGGTAAGCGCATAACTCGAGAACAGCTGAACCGATTTCGATAATTATTTTTTTATTATATTCCTTGAAGTACGAGGATGGTTTTTATGTAGAGAAAACGTAAATATGCACCACGGGCGAAGCCGGGGCGGACCGCTAGTTATAAATATTATCCCATACATAATTCATCGTTATTTAGTTTTTGTGTCATTGAATGTGTTTGTAACTACTTCTATTCTACTATTGTTATTTTGATTTCATCCATCAATTTTTTACGGTCTTCATATTCAAATTTTCTGTTTGTGGACGTTAATTTTCTGTTATAATATACATATGTATAAGTATAAGGAATTAAGCCTTAAGCGGTGAATTTCGTATGCCTAATCTGTAATGATTTTCTTATATTTTTTTACACAGCTACGATTGAATGCACTAGGTTGCACTGTATGCAAAATTTATCGAGATCGTATAGATAAGTCGTTTCAGAGTTCTGCATAAAGAAACACTGGACGTTTCTATAAATAAATATTCAAGTTTTACAGCTCCTAAGAAATAATCATTGAGGTACTATAATGAGAACTAATTTTATTTTGGTCCAATCAAGTGGAAACAGTTCCTTGAAATGGTTTAAGTGTTTATTGAAAAAGGTTAAAATCTTTATTTGTAGGTTTTGTTTAATTGTTTTGTGTGAAATTTATTTATACACGTGTAAAATTGCAAGTAAAGTAGTGAGAATTTAATGATGACGATCATAATTAAAAATTAATAATCTATTGTATTTGTTACTTACTCGATGTTCAGTTCTTTTTGTTAGGACAGTATAATGCATACTTATTGTGTTTTATGTGTTAATTTTGTAAGTTTGCGACTGAACGTATTTGAATTACCTATATTTGGCACTCAGATATCTTATAGGTATATAAAATTCTCGTGTCACAACTCACAATGTTAGTCTGCATACTCCTCCGAAACGGGTGGACCGATTCTCATGAAATTTTCTGTGCATATCGGGTAAGTCTGAGAATAGGCCAACATCTATTTTTCATATGTACCACGGGCGAAGCCGGGGCGGGCCGCTAGTTTAAATATATATTTGTCGGACTCACACTTGACCGGAATTAATATAATAGTAGCTTTATAGATTACCTACTTTATAGATTAGTCTTATCATCATGCTACAATTAATATGAATTCTATTTGATAACCTTTGCCTCTAGAGAATTGTATTGATATTTAATTATTTCTATTGGTGAATTTCAACCAATTTATTATTCCTCTCCATCGGGAATGTTTTGTTTAAAAACATTCTGTTGTTTGTTTATAATTTGTAAGTTTGTATTTCCTAGAAATTATTGAAATAACATCTTTAGGTATATTTGTAAACTATTACATGTAAGCTATGACGTATTCAAAACTTGTTAGATTGTAATTAAAAAATGTAGAAAAGTATGTTAATATTTAGATAAAACATTGTGGTGATAACAATTATTTATTTACTAGATTTCCGCCCGCGGCTTCGCCCGCGTTTTCAAAGGAAAACCTGCATAGTTCCCGTTCCCGTGGGATTTGTGTGCTAAATTTCATTGTAGTCGGTTAAGTAGTATTTGCATGAAAGAGTAACAAACAAACACACACACATACACATATCCTCACAAACTTTCGCATTTACAATATTAGCTTTTCCCCGGCTTATACGAGACAAAAAAAATCCGCCTATGTTTCTCGGTCAAAATAATATTGTAGTCTAATGCTAAAATCTTTTTTTGATCGTAGAAGACTTTTAGGTTAATGCTTACAATACAAACTCTCTTTATAGTATTAGGTAATAATTAAATATTAATTTAAGGGCCGATTTTTCAATGCTTGGATAAAAATTATCCGTCCAATAAAGTATTACTCGATAATATTAAAATGTCACGTAAACTGTCAAATACGGGCAATTAGAATACGTTTTTAAAATGGTAGTTTTATACATTATTCGACGAATAAGCTTTATCCAAGCATTGAAAAATCGGCCCTAAATTACTTTGTGATATCGAGTATCTAATAAATTGCATATACAAACATTTAAGTACAAATTGCAATAGAAAGCTAGCTCATTGTTAGTTTCTATTGATACGACGACCCTGAAATATTCAATTATAATCGATAGATATGCAATACGTAGGTATATAAATATTTGTTTTGTATATGAAGCAATATATATTTTTTGGTTTTGGAAATAAATTGCCAAAGAATATGGATTACTTACACATTATTTTAAAAATCAATTTGAAACAAGGACTTATTTATGCTTATCTTTCATGAAATAGGCGATGTATGTATATGTAAGCAAAAGCGAATTGAAAAAGAAAATGTATAACGGCGAAATCGAATAAAAAAAAACGCATTTATTAAACTGAACATTTGACGTTGGCCGTTTCTCAGATCTACCCAATAGGCACACAAAATTTCATGAGTATATCGGTTCAGCCATCCGCGATTTTTTTTATACATAAAGAGATATTAAATTGTTGCAGGTCTTTTCGCGGGCCAGACACAGTGGTTCGATGGGCTCGCCAAGAGCCTGGGTTACGAGAGCGTGTACCACCACGCGGTGATCATAGACGCCGGCTCCTCCGGGTCCAGGGTGCTGGCGTATAAGTTTAGGGTGCCGTTTACAGGTGGGTGGTTTCAATTCACAAGTGCATATTTTTGTCATGGGGATTGTACGTTACGAACTTTTTTGGTGATGACCGATGATAGAGGTAAAACTTTTGAAGGGGCTATTACTGATTTATTAATCCAATTACGATTTCTACCTTCTTTGAATAATTAAAATGCACAATAAAATAAAAGTGGGTTTATTTTACCACGTAATATATGTATTCAAAAATGCGATACGACGATTAGAAGGATAAATTTCTAATTAAGTATCATTTTCAATCGTGTATAATAAAAATAATAAAACCTGCACATTTTCACTTACAATCATAAAATTTATTCCAGTATTCGGTCAAGCAAATTTGGACTTAGTAGATGAATATTTTGAAGAGAGCAAACCGGGTCTGTCCTCGTACGTTGACGATCCTAAGAAGGTAAGGTAACTGTGAATATTTTAATACTAGAATTAAGTATATAAAAGGTTTTGAACGTTTTATATAAATACTAGCTTACCGCCCGCGGCTTCGCCCGCTTTGTCTCACACCTAATAAATTATACACTAAAACCCACCTATTAAGTCACTCTATCTATTAAAAAAACCGCATCAATACCGTTCCGCAGTTTTAAAGATTTAACCATACAAAGGGACATAGGGACAGAAAAAGCGACTTTGTTTTATACTATGTAGTGATAATGTTTGTCTTAAACTTAAATTTGTTTGAATGTAGTGTGATTGGAATTACGTTTTTTACACGACAAATTACAGACAAGCCTCGTATTATCTATATCTATACATATAATAAATCTGTAGAAGGGTCAATTCTGTACATTGAAAATATTGAAAAAATATATAGTAGGGGGTGTTACTGGATCGATACCAAACCCAAATATGTGATAAAAAAAATTTTTGTCTGTCTGTCTGTCTGTCTGTCTGTCTGTATGTGAAGGCATCACGTGAAAACTAACGGTTCGATTTCGATGAAACTTGGTATAATTATACCTTATTATCCTGGGCATAAAATAGGATACTTTTTATCCCGGAAAAATACGTAGAAAAAAAATAAATCTTTATTTTTCCGCGCGGACGGAGTCGCGGGCGGAAGCTAGTTATTAATACAAATTAGGATGATGTTGTTGATGATGATAATGCTCATAGTGATAAGGATTTTCACGATAACGCTGATAAAGATATTATTGATAATTACATAATTTTTGAGAATTTTAATATAATTGATGAGGGTAATGTTAATTAATGTTTCTTAGAATGATGTTACGATAATGCAGTTCTTGAAAATGATCTCGTAACAGATTATATTGAATGATAATATTGTTAGAAACGATGTAATTATTTATTTATTTCGGTATCGGTATACTCGGATCGGTACGCTATTATAGTCTCTATAATATATAGCGTATGAGATTTAATCGCGTGCCATCGGGATATCGCTACCCACCGATACCGGTCTAGTTCGAATATGCCTTAAATTACAATTTGAGACTTAAATTTTACTATACATTGTAATACACAGCCTTATCGCTAAAAAGCGATTTCTTCCAGACAACAGTTGTACAGAGAGTAATTCAATAAAGGATAGGAGTAGTGCATAAATAACTTGTAATCAATAACTATCTAGGCAGGCATGCCCTTTCATAGACTGCATCACTACAGACTTACGATCAGGTAATGGTGCAGTCAAATTCCTGGCTATTTCTATAAAAAAAACATACTTTATGGGATGTTCGTGTCCCAGCACGGAACGTAATGGGCTGATGATGATGATGATGATGGTGGTGGTGATGATGATGAACCATATTTTCATTCCAGGGCGCAGAAACAATAGTACAACTTATAAAAAAAGCAGAATTCCTAACGCCACCCGAAAAGCGTAAATCCACACCACTCGTGGTGAGAGCGACGGCGGGACTTCGGTTGTTGCCGGCGATGAAAGCGCAGATGCTGATCAAGGAGGTCGCTGATGCTATTGCTAAGTGAGTTTTAGGGAAATAAGTTGATTGGAGGGTAGAAAAATTGTTCAAAGATACTTGTATCCTTCCTCTAACTATGGGCTCCTTTTTCGAAAATAACTTAATTTTTTGTTAGTATTTGATCTTTACAGTAAGATGTTTATACTACACATGTGGCTTGTGGACCTTTTGATTTATCATTTAACAATGTACCATGTAAGTGTAATATGGAGGGATTGTCGAAGAAGGATGTTACAGAAAAGCTTTAATTTAGGGATACTTCATTATAATAAAAATACGTGTGGCACTCAGGGACTGCCGCGGTAAAGCTATTGCATGCTATGCCTTCAAGCCACACCTCCGAGCCCGTCGGAGTGGGGAGCGTGAGGTTTTTTCGTTACGGAATTTCTGGATTCGGTCCCCGCGCTCAAGGCCCACGATAGAAGCTATGCAATAGCTTAATAAAAAAATAACCTTTGTGGGTACCTTTATGACATAAGAACCTGACGAATTGTCTTCTTTCTCATACAAAAACATGTCAATGTGTGGTTTATCATGTGTGGATTTTTCTGTTACACTAAGTTGCTTCCTTTAAAAAGGGTTGTTGAAAATTACGCTTACAATATAGAGAAAATTTTCTTAAGTGTAGTTTTATTTCAGGTTAGGTTACGATGTTGGTCCCAATGGTGTTGAGATCATGGACGGTTCAGATGAGGGCATTTTCATCTGGTACACTGTCAACTTGTTGCACAGTGAGTATTTTTGGAGAATTTTGATAAATAATGTTCAATTAATAAATTATTAAAATTGCAATACACCGTGGTTAAATGTAAAAAAAATCTTGAAAAATTTACACTCAAAGAAGTATAAAATTATTGAATTGGTTATTTTCAGATGCTTCAGGTATAGTTATTTTTTATTTTAGTAGTCTATTAAATTAAAGGGTAGTTCATCTTTATCTATACTAATATTACTAATATTATAAAGAGGAAAGGTTTGTAATTATGTATGAATGTATGTATGTATATATATGGTTTTCACGAATAAACTACTGGACCGATTACAATGAAATTTAGCACACATATAGAGGGTAACTTGGATTAACACATAGGATAGGTTTTATCCCGGAAATCCTATGGGAACGGGAACTATGCGGGTTTTTCTTTGATAACGCTGGCGAAGCCGCGGGCGGAAAGCTAGTTATTTATAAAAATAGTTATTTTGTTTACTACTTTTGTTCTTCGATTGGCCATTTATTACTAAGATATTAGTAATAAATTATAAGACTTCCAATTCGACTTTTACCAAAAAAATGCTTTAGATGTAAGTATCCTCAAATTACGCCCTTATTAAATACTTACGTTATTTTATTCCAGATCTCATCGGCGGTGAAACAATGGCGGCCATGGACCTCGGCGGTGGGTCCACACAGATAACTTATCAACTACAAGAAGCTGACAGGAAACAGTACGCGCCGGGTGACCAGTTTGTAGTGCCCGCTGGGGAAAACATCACCCTGTATACTCATAGGTGATTATTTTGTGATATTTTTTTAAGTGACGATTAATTTTACATATATAAAGGCAGATTGGATTAAAAAAGAATAACAATTGAACTCAACATTGGAAATTACTCCGAAAATTCTGACATGTGATACGTAGCAATGAAAATGTAACAAGTACCAAGAAGACGTGTAATATGCAGTTTGTTCTTGAATGGATTCTAACATCTCTGTTTCCTGAAACTCGGTCATAATAAAGAAATAAATAAAACGTTTTACCAATGGCACATAGCCATTAGCCTCACAAGGAC
Source organism: Colias eurytheme (assembly GCA_907164685.1). NCBI lineage: Eukaryota > Metazoa > Arthropoda > Insecta > Lepidoptera > Pieridae > Colias > Colias eurytheme. The sequence continues at coordinate 17,314 of CAJQZN010039913.1, forward strand.
ATTACGAAAACAATATACATATAAAGCGAACGTAATCATTTAACATAAGTCCCCTGCAAAATTTTGTTAAAACATTACATTATACTACGTGATCACAAAAAAGGTACCACTTTTCATTAAATATAGTGCCCCTACTGACATTTCTACCTATTAAATCCTACGTATATACATACAGTATGTTCACAAAACATTTTTTTTCAGTTTCCTGAAGCTCGGTCTCCTAGCAGCTAGACACGGCGTGTTCAAACTAGAAGCAGGTGACAATGATACAGATGAGTTTGTGTCAGTGTGCGTTGACCCTATCGTGCAAAAGGAGAAGTGGATATATGCCAACAGGCAGTATAGCATTAGGTATGGGTTTTTTGTTATTTTTTTATAGTTAACACGGTTTTTTTAAGTAGAAACCGGTGACAATGATATAGATAAGTTTGTGTCAGTGTGCGGCGACCCTATCGTGCAAAAGGAGAAGTGAATATATGCCAACAGGCAGTATAGCATTAGGTATGGGTTTAAGTTTTAGGGCCGATTTTTCAATGCTTGGATAAAACTTATCCGGCCAATAAAGTTAATATTAAAATGTCACGTAAACTGTCAAATACGGGCAATTAGAATACGTTTTTAAAATGGTAGTTTTATACATTATTCGACGAATAAGTTTTATCCAAGCATTGAAACATCGGCCCTAAATAGATTTAATTTTTTAGTAGTTTTAATTTGTGATTTGTCTTCGATTGTTCATTTTTGCATTGGTTGATTTTTATTTTGACAATAAAGAGCGTGTAAAGATTTTTAGATTTTTACACTACAATTTTTTTTTTGTTTTCTACACTGACGCTGATGAAGTGAAACTTCATTAGGCGCGTTGAGAGTAAAATTTCAAGGTCGCGTCATAGCAATACTGTCACGTCATGGAGTAAGGCGATGATTTTGGTATCTTTTAATCTTGCCAAAGAAATTTCACTTCTGACACGTGTGCTCGGCACATACGCTCCTTTGCGTTAAACATCATGTCAATCGTTAAACAACTTTTAACCTTGTTGTTTGGAAAAGAAAAATCTATCATCACACGATTTTATTCAATCATATCGTAATGTATGTGTCTTTTTTGTCTATTTTTATTGATTAACACTATTTTTAATATTTTTTTCACTCCAGCGGTGCCCCCCGGCCCGACGGCATGAAGCGTGAAGCAGTATACTCCCGCTGCGCGTCGCTCGTGTCGCGCTACATCGCGCGCACGCTGGACCGCGCGCCGCGGGCACCGCGCGGCAACGTCGCAGCTATGAGCTACTTCTACGACGTAGCGGCGGACGCGGGGCTCATCGGTGAGTGCGTAGAGGTGGGGCGGGTGCTACGTCGTGCAACGTCGCCGCTGTGAGCTACGAGTGTAGCTCTGTAATACGGTGTAGCGTACCGTCGCCCATACGTATCAACAATACCAGGGACATTGTCAATGTCTTTTATAATTTCCTCATTGAAATGAAACCTTGCATTTTTAATTTCAATTTATCCATCATCCATAAAGCTCGACTACTATTACATAATATAGTTTAACCGAGCATTTTCTATTATTCCAACCAATTTAGAAAAAGCCTTCATAATAATTGTAACTATAACCCAAATTACAGACGACGCGGTTGGCGCAGTGTTAAAGTAACTGCCTACTGAGCCGACGGTCCCGGGTTCGATCCCCGGTCAGGGCAAACATTTGTGTGATGAACTCAATTATTTGTTCTTGGGTCTGGGTGTTATTATCTTTATATGTATTTATTAAATATTATATTTATCGTCGCCTAGTACCCACAACACAAGCCTTAATTGAGCTTATTGTGGGACTAGGTCGATTTGTGTAATAATGTCAAAAATAATGTCTAATAATGTCAAAAATCGTAATCTAATGTGTAATAATGTCAAAAATCGCTACTGTCAACTGTTAATTTTAATGCTTCATTTCGCTTCCGGACTAACAATACTTTTTCTTTATCTTTAACCAGGAATAATACCTTTTTTTATAACCCTATATCTCGTTTCTGCCGTTTATACAATGATTTATCCAAAAAATTTCCCGATTTTGATATATTTGATCATCGAATAAACATATTTAAAGAACATATTTGTCAAATAGTGAAATGATGTCCTAGTTGTCTAATTTTGTAATTTTGTTATTATTGTATAAGAAAGCATTATTTTAATTATTTTAATTGTCTTTCTTTTATATCTAATATTTAATTATTGAATTTTTAATTATGATTTTATTGTAACACGCTTTAAATAACTGTAAGCTGTATCTCATTATAGTAGTAATTGTACACATTTTGTTGGGTTGCGATCTGCTCGCGAAATTGATATGTCGCCTATGGGTCCGGCAAGATCGTGACCCTGTTGTGTGTATTTAATTTAAATAAATAAATAAATGTCCTATAATATTTATTTATTTATTATTATTATTGCAGACGTAATGACCGGCGGTCGTGTGTCCGTCGGTGCGTACCGCAGCGCTGCTCGGCGCGCCTGCTCCGCGTCCAACGTGGAGCAGCCCTGGGCCTGCGTCGACCTGACGTACATTGTGGCCCTGCTTCATGACGCGTATACCATGAAGGATGATGAGTCTGTGTCGGTGAGTGAGGGAAGGGGAATATGGTTGGGAATACGGAAAAAACGGGGAAAAAATTACAAAAAAGATGTTGTGTGGTTTTATGAAACCACGGTAAAAGTGAAACTTAGGCACAAAATTATCGTATTTGTACGATAATTATCGTACGGTTCGACCGTCACGCGACATGCGCTACACAGACCAAAAAGTTTGAGATGATGTAATAAAAGTTTCACTTTAAAAATTTACATAAAATCACAATGGAGGGATATTGGAGGAGAACACAAACACACACCACGCACACACACACACGCAAATCAACACAGACATACACAGAATTAGAAAAAAATAAGACGGGTTGCACTGGGGGAGTGCCGGCAGAAGTGAAAACTTGATTATTAACGTTGAGCATATTTGATATTTTGGAATGGTATCCGTCTTACGCTTTTTCGATCAGGTCACGTGTCCTGACGCGAGTTTAAGATTTTATACCCATTACAGAAAAAGTGCTCATCGCCGCTAAAGAAGTTTTCACTTCAAATATTATTATAAATGCGAAAGTAACTCTGTCTGTCTGTCTGTTACTCAATCACGCCCTAACTACTGAACCAATTTGTATGAAATTTGGTATAGAGATATTTTGATACCCGAGAAAGGACATAGGCTACTTTTTACCCCGGGAAATAGGATAGGTTTTATCCCGGAAATCCCACGGGAACGGGAACTATGCGGGTTTTTCTTTGACAGCGCGGGCGAAGCTGCGGGTGGAAAGCTAGTATGTCATAAAACAGTAATGTATAGCAACCGTGGGCCTGCGTGTATACACGACACATACCAAACGGCAAACCTTTATGTAGGTACGAAAAAACGAAATAAAAAAACCTCCTTCATGCTAAAATCTAACGTGCTCTATGTTATAAATGCAATTGTATACATGTGAAAAAATGAAGGAATAAGCAATCTAATTATTATTTTTCTTTTTCAGTTGTTCAAAAAGGTGAACGGCCACGAGGTATCCTGGGCGTTAGGGCTCGCCTACACTACGGTGATGAACAAAATAACCGCCGCGCCTGCCGCCTAGTGTGCGCCGCGCCTTATGTCAACTGTGCACCAAGCTTTATGCATTTATACAATCTACATGAAGCGTTTTAGGCTGGTTGCAGAGCTAGACCGACCATCAGTGCGTACGTCAGTCGCGCTTGTCATATGTATGGAAATTCATAAAACCGTTCATAGCTAGACCGACCATACGCACGCGTATTGTCATGCGCATTAGTGTCATAGTCATACAATTGTTGATGCATATCGTCAGGACCGACGGTACGCACTGACGGTCGGTCAAGCTCTGCAACCAGCCTTAATCATTGTTTAAAACCTTCAATTGAAGACTTGGTGCATCCAGTGATTTTGTATTCATAAGGCTATTCCACAGTTTTTGTAAATTTTTTGCACCCACTATAAAAAGTAAGATGTGCAAAACAGACGTCGTGTTTCGTTATAAACACGTTTTATATGCAATATACAAATTTTAATTTACTCGGTTGTGTGTGTGTTGGAATTTTTGACGATGTTTTTTATCTGTACCGACAGCAACGAAGGTTCGGTTCGTATTTTATATTTGCTGTCTGTACGATTCGTTAAAATACCTCTCGCTGTGAAACATTCATTTTGCCTAAATATTTTATATTAAGCAAATAAGTCTGAAAGACGCTGCAGTTACATTTTACAAGCCTTTAAAATTTGTGTTGTGATAAAATTTAGCTAATATTTCTAATTCATAAAGTATAACATAATTTTATAAAAGCCAAATTTCTCTCATTTCTAATCGTCTTAGACTATATTCGTTTTTCTACCATAAATTCTAAACTATTCCATTTTTTACACATGGTATATCTTTAGATAGTTATAGATAGTAGATAAATTTCATAAACACCAGTATTTGTATAAATTCTTATTCACTATGTATTAGCTTCAATTATATTATTATTATATTTAGTCCATACCCACGTGAAATTATATACAAATTATGTATTATCATCATTTATATATTTTTTAGGAAATTATAATTCATTAATCGTCACAATTATTTCAATAAATTCATTAGACATTAAATAAAGACACGGTAAAGACTTATTTACTTTATTATTTTTGATTTGAAATGTCATAATGACATTTGTCATGCGGGTTTTTTAATCTGTATTATTTCCCGCCACAAATGTTGACAGATTGCTGTTAAAATTGCGGGACTCTTAAAAAAGCAGTTGAATATACATATTTTGCAAAATATGTTTTTTAAATAAGTTCGCAATAATAAAAAGTAATAAAATTTATCCTTTAACATAATTATTATTACACGAATCTTATGATGGGTGGTGTATGTATGTTGGTATGATATAAAGTGCTATTGAAAATATTTTTATGAGATGGTTAACTTTCGATTTTTGACACGATATATTTAATGTCTTTAAGTGAAGCTTAAGTGCACTGTTCGTGTATTTTGTAATGAATACCTGTGTTATGTGTAAATTGTACAAAAATTTAATAAATGTTGGATTTTAAACGTGTGTTCTTTTATTTCTTTTCTATATGTATCAACTTTTGAGTGGTTTGACTAGCCTTTGTTTTGGCTTAACCTGACGTAAAAAGTAGGTACATAGCTTAATATCATTTCATATTTCTGATAGTGAAAATTTATCAGTCGAGTCGTATTTGAATTGGATGCAAACTAGCGGCCTTACTAATAAAAAGTTAAACAATGGATAAATTTATACCATTTTCTACCATAGCTGTGTCCTGCTCTTGCTCACATGAAACGTCAATCATAAAAACGAGATAGGTTATTGCAATAACTAATCCATTGCAAAGCGAATGGGTAACATATTATTAGTAAGACCGTAGGTAATTAAATAAGATGTTGTTATATATTATCTTACAATTAATACACACGACAGGTAAATAGTAGACAGGTGTTGGATAAGTAAATAAAACACAATTAAATTTAATAATTTATTAAGAACCATTTAAAAGTTACAATAAAAATGTTAATCTAATGTTAACTTGAATGGATTCAGTCTCCTAATGATTACGTTTTAAAAACTTAAAATAATTAGTGATTTTTACAATGGTTACTCTAAAATATGAACAAAAGAAGATTACGTATTGGGTTTTCTTATTTTTGAAGAATATAGTAAACATGGGTGTTAAAACTAATAGGTTATCAAATTGTCTACAATATTATTTTAGAAGATGCGAATTTTAAGTTATCTGTGAAGATAAAAGACGCAAATTCTACATTTTTTAACTTTACTATTGAACTAATTATTTAAAGATTGTGCGTCTTAAGAATATTTCAGAAATCTAGTAACTGCCATGTTTTAACAACGACTATTGAACAATAGATTTGATATGAAAAATTTAATTATTAAGACAACATGTACCGATGATATCTTAATTCTTATCCATTACTTATCTTGAAAAACTTGAGTTATGATAGGCTTGATGAGAAATATCAAATATAATTGAATAGGCGACAATAATAATGATTGTGCGATTGGCGATACGAGCACAACATGTATTTATAGTATGCGCATATTTTGGCGGTAAAAATTGAAATAATTTATGACTGTTACAGACTCAGAATATTTTTTTTACGTTTGTCCTTTCTATTATCTATAGACTAAAACTAAGGCTGAGTTCACAATGTTAAATTATTTATGGAATGAATATGAAAGTCAATAACCTTTTAAACACAGGAATTGAAGAAGGTTACCTAGATTCTATTTCAATTTTTAGTAAGAGATACTATAAATCTTAACTACATTAAAATGAGTTGAAATTTTTAAGTAAATATTATCTTAAACTATTACTACAGTAAAATCGATTATAATTAAAACATTCTTTGGTTTCTATTCTATATATTGGAGAATGTAGTAGGCTTGTAGGTACATAAAATATATTTGTAAGGTAAGAAGTACTAATTAGACAGATTATTTAACAAGGCTATTTGACTGTTAATAAAGTAAATAAATATGTATTCGTTCAACTAGATACTACAGTTGTAGATACTTTCAAAGGCGCTTTTAAAAAAAGGCGGATAAATCGAATCTTTAAAAAAGTGAAACATTTGAAAATCTAATAAATGCCTCATTGCCACTTTGTTATAAGAAATCACGTCATAGAATACGTTTAGTGATAAGAAGAACATTTTTAATCAGTCAAATAGCCCTAATAGGTTACTTATATCCTATTTCTCTACAGGTCTCACTTGAATTTTGGAGAAGTATTCAGAAAGGTCGGAAATAAATATATGTGTAAGAAAATCGGGATAAATTTACAGCTTCTTGTACCAGAACAGGTAGTGCTCTCCATCTTCAACTAGCAAGTCGTCGACACCTGAAATTATTAAAATATCATTTTATTAACAAATTAATAATAATTTTGTTACGGAGATATTAATAGAACTTTACAAGAAATAAAAACAAATGCTCGACTTGTGATACTGGTCGATAGATACAAATAATAATAATTATTATCGTTTCACTGATGTGAAGTATTCGGTATTTTGATTCAACTTTGATTTTACGCGAGTGTATACAGGGTGTAATCGTTAAGTGTGCACAAGCGATTATTCCGTAACTATTGCAGATATGAAAAAACTTTAAACTGATATCGAAAGTACTTAACCTAATGAGTAAAATGGCCATAATAAATTTTTAAAAATAA
>CAJQZN010039913.1:34628-58180 GCA_907164685.1 Colias eurytheme
TAAAGCTACAACTTATCGCCTTAATTTCAAATATCTGTTATTCTGTATGTATAACAATGTATTATTTAACACTTTATCGTGCAATAAACCAAGTAAGTATATAAATTAATAACAATTTTACAATAAACAAAAGCACAAAGGGCGGCCTTATGCCCTTATCACTATGCAGATGCAATGTACGATGCTATTGAATGTATATGTTTCATCACGATAAGTACAGTAGAACTTAATTAACTTAAAAGTCGTCCTAAAATGAGAAAGTAGAATTTCGTACAACGTCCAATTTTAAGTCATCTAAAAAACTAGTTAATTGTTTTGTGGAAAAAAATTAAGAAAGATATAGCAACTAGATATAGAAAATACAGTTTTTACCATCTTAGGAGCCTGGGGTCACTTTCATTTGTTAAATTATTGTGTAAAAATAAATGATTTTTTTTAATTTATTAACCGACATAATTATTGTTAGGTACGTTTTCATCGCAATAATTAACTAAAAATAGTAGGTTCTAGATTTATTATGTCTATGTCAAATTTTCATTAAAATCCATTCACTATATAGTAGATATTTAATGCATAACATAGCAACAAACAAACGAACACTAAGCTTAATTCACGTTAATGACATTGTTTATTCAAACGAAGCCAGGGCGTGTAGTTAGTGGAATATAATTTGAGCAGTAATGTAGTTAACGGGTTGGAACAGCTATTTGCCGCGGTTTTGGTTAAATTCCATCTCAGCGTTGATGTTGTGTTGCGAAGTTGTTTATTGATGTTGACATGTTAATCGTAGTTTAATATTATTATGTGTTAAGTGTTAGTTTAAAGGAGGATAGAACCTTCAATAACAAAACACTTCAATAGATGTTTTTGACGTGACAACGTCATAATTCGATAGAGCCGGCTGCACGCACGAAAAAACATGACTAATGCGGCGTTACCTCGCTCTGAGGAGTTCCCTATGTGGATTGAAGTGCAAGCGAGAGCGCGGAACGTGCGACAAAGAAGCACAATCGGACGTTGTCACGTTCAACTATCGTCAGTAAACCGACTTTACAGACAACCAATTTTTTTTAACTCATTTACAAGATGGCATAGGTAATGTATTTATATCTGCAACAAAATCTACAAGACATAAAATCTACAAAAACTTTAACCTTTAACTCAAGTAATCATTTGTCTAATTAGAAATTTATATTGAAATTTAAAATTTCATGTTTTATTAGTGAGATTGATTTCTTTAATTCCTCTTCATTCAAAGAATTCTTTATGAATGCATAATAGAACCTTAGAATAAATATATTATTCACTGAATCTTTGGTATAAATCCAAGATCTTCACAGCATCATTATTTGTTCTCTTTATTATGGTATTGTACTTACTTGGACATCATGAGCAGTATTTCTATCTCCATCTGTTTAGCAGATAGCTGCATTTCTAGGCTTTGCTGCTCGATTTCTTTGCCAGTGTTGTTTGCCAACTGAAAGGGAAATCATATTATATTTTACTAGCTTAGTCAAGGGAAAACCCGCACATTTCTCGTTCCCGTGGTATTATCGGGATATAAAACTGTCCTATGTTAATTCAAGTTACCGTCTATGTGTGCGCCAAAATTCATGAAAATCGGTTCTGCAGTTTTTGCGTGAAGGAGTAACAAACAAGCAAACATACAAACTTTCGCTTTTATAATATTACTAGCGGTCCGCCCCGGCTTCGCCCGTGGTAAATATTTCGCAATAAAAGATAGCCTTTGTTCTTTCTCAGGGTCTAAAGATTATCTGTGCCAAATTTCATCAAAATCGGTCCAGTAGTTAATGCGTGAAAACCATACATACATACATACATACAAACCTTTCCTCTTTAAAATATTAGTATAGATTAGTAAGATTTACATTTTTTCGCGACGCAATTTGCTTACCACTAGGCAAGGCTTATATGCCTCCCTATATCATAAAAAAAACACAGTTTATCTCGTAATCATCGTAATTATTTAAGGTATTAATTTATAGCAGATAATTAATTTTTTACATTAAACTGCGAGTAAACAAGCTTCATTTGCTATCATTCCCCTGGCTAATTATTGGTTTTTCGATCATGCCCATTTTATGACAACTTCAGTAATTAAATTAATTCAAAACGTCTGTTACTAAACACGTAGTTAATTAAAATACAGACACAATAGGTATTTACATAATGGCCAAGCATGAGGACGCAAAAAATATTTACGATTTTAATAAAAGTTTCGTTTAATATTTGCAATACTGAAAGGTCGACCTTTCTCAAATATGAAATCGGGCGGGTCCTAAAAAAATAAGCTTTGTATATTTTATTGTTTGTTAAAAAAAGTCGCACAGCAATTTCAAGCAAACTTTTGTTCACTATGGTATGTATTTTTGTGTATAAAATAACAAGAGTTTTTGTATGATACATGTACTTTTAATTGAAATCTGCAATATGTAAAGAAAAATATTTCAGCAAAAAATACACAGATTTATCTCATATATTATGATAACCTATGCATGAAAAAGCATCTTTGCAATATGTAGTGCTTATCACAAAATTATAATTATGTGGTTATTGCCTGTCTCTACAGATATCTATGGAATTTCGTATTTATTGTAAAATTTTATAATTAATTTACCTGCAAAAAAATCTGCCAAAATTACGTAATATCTACTTATGCAAACGTTCATGGGTGGCGGTAATCTTTTATCAAATACCATCAGGCATATTCCTAGCTCAGTTTCTGCTCTAACATAAATATTTTTCAGGACAAATATTTTCAGGACAATTTTCACACACGGCACGATCTAATCCAAAACTAAGCTTTCGCTTGTGTTATGGAAACCAGATGGCTGATAAACATACATATTATATAATTTTAAATAAATACTTATATAGATAATTAACACCCAGACACAGAGCAAACATCTATGTTCATCACACAAATATTTGCCCCGGGTGGGAATCGAACCCGCGACCTCTGGCTTGGAAGGCAGGGCCACTATCAACCCAGCCAACCGGTCAGACAAAAAACAGAGCTACACCTCACCCTGGCAACACCTAGGTAGGTGTTGCAGGTGCAAACTTAAACATTAATTATCACGGTAACCCACCTGCAGCGTCAACATAACATGATGAGTATCGTTCCCCCAGCCCCAATCCAACTGGCGATGATTCAGCAGATACTGCAGCGCTTTCTGGATCGCCTGGCCCTCGTTCAGAGGTTCTGTCTCCCAGAGGACCGTGCTGGCTGGCGTGCTGCTCGCTGCTCTTGTGGTCGGCGCTTCGGTTTCTGTTAAGAGAACATAAAAGTACTTATTAATCTTATTATGTTATTTGTGTTAGATTTAAGCGAAGAAATATGAAGAAATTAAAGACGGATTTTAAACGCGATTTATTAATTGTTTTATTTACCCCGATGATAGTATAAGTAAAAAGGTGTATAGGTTATGAGCGCTCCGGGAATCACGTTGGAAAATGCTATTTAGCCAAATTTTACTTCAGTTAAATCACGTGTGAGTTAGTGTACCGTTTTTGAAGATCGAATGTTGTGTTGCTAACTTATCTGCAGCTTTTAACTTAATAAGCATTGATTTATCCCAAGTCTTTCACAAACACGGCACAAAAATTATTAGTAAATCGCTCCAGCAGTTCAGGTGTTATGCCGTGACTAAGGGAAGTAGCGATTCATTTTTATATGAAGAAATAAAGATAATTTAACTGTTCATTTACAGATAATTTATAGTAATCTAGGAAATAAAAATGATCAGCAAATGTGAGGCTAATCGTAAAACTCGAATTACCCTCTACCAATTCGGATAATTTTTTTAACGTTTTTGAAGTGAAAACTTCTGTAGCGGCGTTGGGTATAAAATCTTAAACTCGCGTCAGGACACGTGACCTGATCGAAAAAGCGTAAGAAGGATGGATATCAAACATGCTCAACGTTAATAATCAAGTGTTCACTTCTGCCGGCACTCCCGGAGTGCAACCCGTCTTTTTTTTTAAGTTAAGGCACAAGGAAGGTTCTTATAGAGAGAAAGCACGAAAAAGGGGTAGCTAGTGTTATTAAATAATAATGTTATACAGTCCACATACCAGTCTGCGCGATGGCCGTGGAAGCTACCACCAAGAGCGCGCATAGCGGTGGTAGTGTGTGCGACAGCATAGTTACCTGCAAGGAACAAAATAGGTTACCATATTGTAGGAATATAACTGCAACTTCGTAAAATATATTTGTTACTGTTTCGCTATTAGTTAAAAGTATAACCATTTTTTAAATAATACGAGGAGAGATTAAATTTATCGTTTGTTAGTTAAAAAAAACTAGTCATACGACCCCCTTGACCACCGAGCGGCCCGATCGGGCCACGACACAATAGATTTTCTATTGTGTCTGTGATTCCGGGGGCTGAGGGAAATACTTATAAAATATTTTCTATTAAATAAAAGCTTCTAAATTATACAGAGTCAAACAAAGCGCAATTTAATCGAGCAAAACCAGGAAAAACAACTATGAAAACATACATTACATAAAGCACACCTGCAAGAAAGTAACTCGATTTTTCGCGAGAAAAAGCTAAAAACGTCAGAAATTTCCAGAAATATCTCCCGATATCAGATTGAAGGTGTCGTTTGTATGATATGTGACGTTTGAGACGTTTGCTGTTCACTTCCAGTGTAGGTGAATATCTTTAAATGAGTGTCTTTTGTCTTAAGTGACGCTATGAAGCGGGCGTTTTGAATTCTTATTTTATTTCATTGATTTTGTATGTTATCGCAAGTATGAAAAGGTAGATTGCTTTTGCGTGTGGTAATGAGCTTTATAATTAAAATGTTAGTGATGTAACTAAATTTTAAGCTATTGCATTTGCATAGCTTCTATCACGGGCCTTGAGCGCGGGGACCGAATCCAGAAATTCCGTAACGAAAAAACCTCACGCTCCCCACTCCGACGGGCACAGAGGTGTGGCTTGAAGGCATAGCATGCAATAGCTTTACTGCGGCAGTCCCAGAGTGCCACACGTCTTTTTTTATTTTATAAGGTTTTGCAAAAAAAAAGGGCCATTGAATCGTATTAGGTTTCTATATTTTAACAGAGGCTAGAGTTTTTCAATTTGGTACTTCGTAGGTTAAAGATTAATTTACATGAAAATTTTGGCAACACCTAAGTAGGTGTAGGTGTCATGAAATAAGTTATTTCATGATTTTAGTTCATATATATAATAATATTGTAATATTTTGATACGTTAGTGATAATATTTTTAACTATGATGACATTAAAATAACTCACATGCAAGTATATTTCAAGTTAAAAACTTTTTGAAGTGAAACTTCTTTATCGGGGTTGGAAAAAAATTTTGTGTAACATTTTTTCGTTACGCGTGACATTTTACCGTTACGCGCCATCTTTTTCTAATCCCTACTACGCGTGATTTGACGTATAGTTGCATAAAGTAATTTATTTTTTGAAAATAAGGTCATAAATAAGTTTCACTTCTTACGTGTGTACACTAGTACAGGCACACATTTTTTTACATTTTATTGCACACACATAAGAAATAGAAATATGTACAGAACTTTACCAAAGTACTAACAGAGCATAAACATGAAGATATCAAAACCGCTCATATCATAGCCACAAGCGCGACACGAGAACAAGACAATTTATATGTTACAAAGATCCCGCTTTATGTGGTGCGAGATGAATGAACTTCCATCTCGCGCTGTCATCCTGGTACTTATGATTGTCAAAAGTATATTTAATCGTGGATGAAACATTTGTATGTAAAATATGTGTCATACGAATTTGAGGTATTTTGTTTATTTAATAAAAAAACGTGTGTGCCGAGCACACGTGACAGAAGTGAAACTTCTTTTGCAAGATTCAAAGATACTATACAGGGTGTCCCACTGTTTGTATACTAAGCTCTGCAATGGAGGTTATAGTTTTGCATACGCTGAGTACGTAAAAAATACCTACTTATAAAATTCCAGACGCATTTTTTTTCAAATAGATAAATTCTTAAAACTCTATGTTGTAAACCCATAACAAGCAACTGAATTTGGGGATAATAATTCGTACAAATAGATTTATCACAACCACACACAACAGATTCAACCAGATTCTTTTTTAATTAGAAAATTCTAGAGTATTACAGCGTATTCTCTTTTATAATGTTTACGAAAGGAAAAAAATAATAATTCGCTTCAAACTTTCGTATAATAAATTAATAATTTATTATCATATAATAATCTGTTATTAGTAACGAATTACGAATTCTAATTCATTTTCCAAATCACCCACGAACATTGAACAATTAGGAACCAAATGTTTAGTCCCTCATTATATTGATAAGCGATAATATTTTCCTGGTTATTAAGGAGATAGATTAAAAATAATTAATATAAAACCATCGAGGCGCGATAGCGCCTAGAGCGTTTCACGGGCGAGCGCTGCCACGCTCTTCAATTAGTGCACCAGACGGAAAATTAGCAACGCCCTGTTAGACACCGGCCTTAGTGCACGGGCGGGTGGACCGCGGCGTTTTTAGGGTTCCGTAGCCAAAATGGCAAAAACGGAACCCTTATAGTTTCGTCATGTCCGTCTGTCCGTCTGTCCGTCTGTCCGTCTGTCACAGCCGATTTACTCGGAAACTATAAGTACTACAGTGATGAAATTTGATGGGAATATGTGTTGTATGAACCGCTACAAAAATATGACACTAAATAGTAAAAAAAAGAATTGGGGGTGGGGCCCCCCATACATGTAACTGAGGGATGAAATTTTTTTTTTCGATGTACATACCCGTGTGGGGTATCAATGGAAAGGTCTTTTAAAATGATATAAAGTTTTCTAAAAAACATTTTTCTTAAAGTGAACGGTTTTTGAGATATCAGCTCTCAAAGTCGTAAAAAGTATGTCCCCCCCCCTCTATTTTTATAACTACGGGGTATAAAATTCTAAAAAAAATAGAGGTGATGCATGCTAATTAACTCTTTCAACGATTTTTGGTTTGATCAAAGTATCTCTTATAGTTTTTGAGATAGGTTGATTTAACTGTAATTTATTATATTTGCTGCTACGGAACCCTTTGTGCGCGAGCCCGACTCGCACTTGGCCGGTTTTTTTTCATTTATTTGTACACTACTACTAGCTTTCCACCCGCAGCTTCGCCCGCGAAATCAAAGAAAAAACCCGCATAGTTCCTGTTCCCGTGGGATTTCCGGGATAAAACCTATCCTATTTCCCGGGGTAAAAAGTAGCCTATGTCCTTTCTCGGGTATCAAAATATCTCTATACCAAATTTTATGCAAATTGGTTCAGTAGTTAAGGCGTGATTGAGTAACAGACAGACAGACAGAGTTACTTTCGAATTTATAATATTAAGTATCCGGATTATTGGACTTTTTAGAATTAAGAAATACGAGATTTTCTGCTGCACAATTAACTACGTCGCATTTATTAGAAGAAGAAGACCACAGATAATTAAATGTTTTAGTTATTATACAGAAAGCAAAATTGTGTACACAGATTATAAAAAATATAGTAAAGGAAGCTAAGCAATAAAAACTTTAAACTTATCTGCAAATAAAAGTCATCTGACATCTCTTTTTATGTACATGCCTAAAAAAGAGACAGAGTGATCGAATTTATTCTATTCTTTCAGTTTTTATGTGTCTAAAGGGATACACCGCGCTTTATAAATTATTTATAAAGCATTTGAATGCCATAAAACCAAAAATATCAAATTTTACTTATAGCTGTTAACAACCGCTCGGTTACAGGCGCCCTATTACCTATGTCGTTTATAATTTATTCAATTATAATTTACAATCTGTATTGCTTCAAAACATTTAATCTTATATATAAAAATGAATCGCAAAATGTGTTGGTAAGCGCATAACTCGAGAACGGCTGAACCGATTTCGATAATTCTTTTTTTATTATATTCCTTGAAGTACGAGGATGGTTTTTACGTAGAGAAAACGTATATAGGTACCACGGGCGAAGCCGGGGCGGACCGCTAGTTATAAATAAATTTATATACGTGATAATAAAAAAAATTGGTTGTCTGTAAAGTTTACTGACGATAGTTGAACGTGACAACGTCCGATTGTGCTTCTTTGTCGCTCGTTCCGCGCTCACGCTTGCACTTCACGCCTTACATGGAACACCTCAGAGCGAGGTAACACCGCATGAGTCATGTTTTTCGTGCGTGCAGCCGGCTCTATCGAATAATAAAAATAGGTACCTAACTTGAAGGTATGCTAAATGGTTACAAACACGGACATATATCAAGATAGACTAAGCGAGTGTATGTACTTCCCGTGTCCAAACTACGATTATGAAACTTACTTGACGCTGGCCTACACTCAGTCCGCGCTTGCAGTTCGCCAAGGAAAGACGTGAAGCTGAATAAAGTAAAATGCCGAATTACGCCGTTATAAACTGTAGAAACTCCACAGCTGTGAGTGGCCGAGTTAGCAGAGATGTTTCCTTCCACCGGTA
Organism: Colias eurytheme; assembly: GCA_907164685.1. NCBI lineage: Eukaryota > Metazoa > Arthropoda > Insecta > Lepidoptera > Pieridae > Colias > Colias eurytheme. The sequence goes on from CAJQZN010039913.1 coordinate 43,141, forward strand.
AGTAATTTTCTAATCAGAATATGCACTATTTATTTTAAAATCAAATAAAGAATATCTGTGGAAAACGATCGTGACAAACACGGATACCAAATCATACGAAATGATTCGGAATACATTGCGGCTTTTACTTGGCACGGTAAAGATCGCGTCGTATGATAACAAGCAATGAATAGCGTCTTCTCATTTTTCTGTTCTCATTTTTCTGTCCAATTTTGTGGTTAGTGATGTTCATTTGATGCAACAGTTCTCGATTCTAATCGATTTTATAATCGAACAGATAAATGATAATTTGAAGGAGCAATTTTTCAGAAAAAAAGGCATAGATTTTTTTTGTCATTTAATACGACTTGACCTAGAACTTTTAAGTATTTTAATACAAAGGTACTAAAAATAAATATTATGACATGGACGCCATTAGTTAAAGTGTCATCTTGGGAGTTTTTTAAGAAAACTCCTTATTGCTTAGACTATGTTTGTTTTTTCAGTTTTCCAAGTAACCCGAACATAAAAGGAAAATGGATCGATGCAACGGGACATAAAGATTGATTGATTGACAGTTTCATTACTTTCTTTCGATGGCCTCTCTAGTACGTAGTACATGGTAACTCAATGGGCATATGTAAGAAAAAGCTAAAACACATTAGTTTACTTGTTAGAATATTAAAAGGTTTATAACTTTATTTTATCATCCCTCTGTCTATGGTAATTATCATTTTTCTGTCTTGAATCGATTTAGTAATCGATTACGATTCATTTATTTGACTACCACTTAGACATAGATCTAGTTTGATCTGATTTCTTTCGATTTACTTCGATGGGATAGGACGATACTAGAATCGCCGCGCGAGTGGCGGCCTAATCGATTTAGCGTAAAATGAAATTAACATCACTAAAAAGCGCTCGTGACGTCATAACGCGTCAAGGTCAGTACAAAAAATATGACACGCTTGGTTTTCATACAGATCGCGGTACTTGCGTTGTCTACTTATATATACATGTCTGTGGTTACAAAGTAGAAATTTTCAGCATATTTTTCATACGTATTTCTTTCGTGTTGGAGCCAGGGACGCGCTTACGTTTATATTTTAAATGAAAAATATATATTCGAAACGTTTTACAATTTTAATATATACTTCCCATTTTGTTAATAATTAATATTACATATACATATATACTTACCTGGAACTAAATACATTTCTAACATTTTAGAAATGTGACCATTTCTAACAATTTAGTTTCAGGTAAGGTCGAGGTTAATTAAAATTAAAATATAACATTATAATTAAAATATTTTATTAATAACGGAACTAAAAAAGGAGCGTTCTTACAGCTCGTTGCTTGTTCAAAATTAACCTACTAGTAACTAGATCTAATATATATTATTAATTATATATTATATATTTTATATTATATATATTATATATTATATTATTATTTATTATTATTTATTATTATTTATTATATTTATTATATTATATATTATATATTATATATTATATATTATATATATATTATAAAGGCGAAAGTTTGTAAGGATGTATGGATGTATGGATGTATGGATGGATGTTTGTTACTCTTTCACGTAAAAACTACTGAACCGAATACCATGAAATTTAGCACACATGTAGAGGGTAACTTGGATTAACACATAGGATAGTTTTTATCCCGGAAATCCCACGGGAACGGGAACTATGCGGGTTTTCCTTGCAAACGCGGGCGAAGCCGCGGGCGGAAATCTAGTATATTATAAAGGCGAAAGTTTGTAAGGATGTATGGATGTATGGATGTATGGATGTTTGTTACTCTTTCACGTAAAAACTACTGAACCGATTACAATGAAATTTAGCACACATATAGAGGGTAACTTGGATTAACATATAGGATAGGTTTTATCCCGGAAATCCCACGGGAACGGGAACTATGCGGGTTTTCCTTTGAAAACGCGGGCGAAGCCGCGGGCGGAAATCTAGTTTTTTTATACGCCTCGACGAAAAATCGAACCCAGAGTCGACCCCTTTCGGTTCTAACTTCTACCCTCGCGTTAACCACAGAGGCGGTCACATATTATAAAAGCGAGGGCATAAATATAAAACTTTGAATACCTATATCGCAGTGACATTTAAAATGTGGATCCGAGCGTGTCTTTATAGCGACTTTGTGATTCTATTTCAATAAGGGTTGTCACTATAAACTATTACGCAACTTCATAATAATTGATTCAGAAAATATAAATGTTTAAAAGGTACGCCCTAGAGATTTGTAGTAAATTTCATTTAACCATTATAAGTTTTTGTAATCGTTACTAATAAACATAGTTTTTCTCCATTTTTTTACATCAAACAGGCTGTTTCACAAAGTACATAGACGCTTATAATTCCAACAATAGAAAAATACTTATCAATTTCGGGCTATGAAAAATTCAAATACACCTAACCTAACCTAACCTAACCTAACAGGTAAAGTAAGGGCTGTCGATACACAGTAAAAAAACAACCACAGATAGGTAATCATACCTAGTATGTAGGTACACGCAAATATTCTACATCGATACACAGTAAAAATCAAGCGCAGATAGGTAATAAATTTCAACGCAGCCCTAATTTCATCCCCAAGGTATCGCGGCGCGGTAAAAATGCAAATTGTCTGCCGCTCTAATGCATATTTTACATACGTCGATAAGCATATTTGCATGTGTTAGGTGTGTATGAATATTTGATAGCTCGAAATTGAGCTGGAATGTCGAAAAATTAAATGGAACGCGTGAATAAAAATCGTTTTGGTTGATTTTGTTGGCGTTTTGAGATAGACGGTCTTTTTTATTTAGTTCGGGTACTGTGTACTTGTGTAGTCTATGTAAGTTTTTGAATGAGGTCATAAAGCATTATAAACAGTTTTAGATTCTAGTTTTAGATACTTAAAATTAAACTTGTTATAAGTAGAATATTTTTAAAAATAAATATCTCTCTGAGTTTGTAATAAATATTGTAAATTGTTATCACTAGATTTTTTTAAAGACGGTCGAAAAGATAAACATATTATGTAAGCAGTAAGTTAATGTTATAAAACAAAATCCATAGCCGCGTCTGTCTCTCTCGATAAGCTCAAAAACTACTACACCGATTTTCATTCTGTTTTCATCATAGTGAGATCTCGAGGAAGGTTTTGGTAAATGAATTGTTAGGTTATAGACAAAACGTAAGAAACTGCTGGTGGATTTACAATAATGTTGTAATTTTTTAACATCAACATTTAGTGATATCCATAAATTCAGAAAGACAAAAGTTATAAAAAGTGCCATATACTAAAAGAAAAAGTTATACAAAATATGATGTCGGTTTATATTTATTTTATGTAACTTTACAAACATCGGGTTGTTTATTTTTAATATGAGTTTTCTTTCGTTTCTTCCCCTTCAAAGAGAAAGTTCTGAGTTTTTCAAAAGAATTATGATACCTTAAAGTAATATTATGTATTTTCGTGGTAACTTTGAAAATTGGTATAGATATTGCTATGCAAAGTTTGAAAGTGTTTTTGCCGACATTAAGGTAGGTATTTGGTACATAAACTCAACATAAACTATGAAACCGGATTCAATTTCTTTCAATAGTTTTTATTAGTTTCACCTAATAAAAGAAAAACCTCAGTCAGAAATCTATAGTACTATATATTATAAAGCTGAAGAGTTTGTTTGTTTGTTTGAATATCGGGAACTAATGGTGAATGGTCCGATTTGAAAAATTCTTTCGGTGTTAGACAGCCCATTTATCGAGAAAGGCTATAGACTATATATAATCACACTAAGACCAACAGTAGCGGAGCCTTAGCACAGTGGGTAAAACCGCGGAGCACAGCTAGTGTTTATAACAAATACTTGTGGATTAGATAAGACGATATTATTTCTAAAAATATTATGCTTCTTTGAGACCATTCCAAATGTCTTTATGAACTGAAACGTAAATATTTAGTGAAATAATCCCATTTTCAGACCCGACATCTAAAAATATCGGCCGTATTTCCGGCTCAAGGGACGAGGGACCGGGCCTTTGACCTTTATAATGTGAACATATTACATTTCAAACTATCCACGCACATATTTATATAGTATAATATAATATGTACTGAAATTCTTTGATCATGGATTATACCCATATCCTTTATATTAAAGCATATAGATATAGAATATGATTTATAAATCACCCTTATATTTTGAATATGAACAATGAACATTGGTTTCTGTAGTTTTGACATGTCGAAATAAATTAATTTAGGTATGTACCTCTATATAGGTGCAATAATTATAATCTCGACGAAAAAGTAAAAAAAATGGAATCAGTAACTATCATAGTGTTTACCTATTTTAATAAAATTTTCATTACACTCGATACTCTTGTTGTTTGTTTGAAACGCTCTAATCTCAGGAACTACTGGTCCCATTTGAAAAATTATTTCGGTGTTAGATAGCCCATTTATCGAGGAAGGTTATAGCTATATATCTTTACGCTAAGACCAACAGGAGCGGAGCAATGCGGGTGAAACCGCGAAGCGCAGCTAGTAATAACATATGTAATTGAAACAACACATACACAGCTGTACTACACGTCCAAAATCTATAATCACAAGCATAGCTTACGTAATTAATGCGTAATTTATTGCTTGTCAATAATTAATACATATGACGCTTCGCTGGCTCGGCTCCAAACACATGAGCTTGGAACAACGTGTTTATGGCCGTGTTTCTGTTATGGGATAATAACGTTGTTTATGGATATACGATACTGACCAGTGGTTGAATTTAAGGGTCGGTGTGGAGTTCGATTCTGCGACGTTTTTATTTATTTAACTAATTGGTGGAACCGTCCATATTAGTAGAGTCGTGATGATGGATAGGTATATCATGGATATATCACTATGGTAATATTATGTTAGTACTAGATTTCCGCCCGCGGCTTCGCCCGCGTTTTCAAAGGAAAACCCACATAGTTCCCGTTCCCGTGGGATTTCCGGGATAAAACCTATCCTATGTGTTATTCTGATGTATAAGCTATATTGTGGTAAAGTTTCATTCAAATCCATTCAGTAGTTTTTACGTGAAAGAGTAACAAACATCCATACATCCATACTTACAAACTTTCGCATTTATAATATTAATAGGATTGTTGATATTAGGTAATTGTTTGTTATCCTAATTTCATAATCGTGAAATTATTGATTTTTTTAACATTCAGTAGAATATCGCAAGCAATTTGAACTATTTGAAATAGACTGACATTTTTTACAAAAGTTAACTAAAATGGAGAGAAAAACGTGTAAATATTAGGTATTTGATTATGAAATAAGGTGAAAACTGTAGATTTACCTTATGAATGAATTTTAATGAAAGAAATCTATCTACTAGGTAGCGAAATCTATACTTAATAATATTGTAAAGAGGAAAGGTTTGTAATTATGTACCTATGTATGTATGGTTTTCACGCATAAACTACTGGACCGATTACAATGAAATTTAGCACACATATAGAAGGTACCTTGGATTAACACATAGGATATGTTTTATCCCGGAAATCCGACGGGAACGGGAACTATGCGGGTTTTTCTTTGAAAACGCGGGCGAAGCAGCGGGAGGAAAGCTAGTATTAATATACATTTAATTCATAAATTTACGTTCATACAATTCAAATAACACAATGTACAAAGAAATTACAGACTAGGTACAAGCGAGATAGATTATACGCTCAACTTTTGTGCTAGCTCCGAAGTTAGTGTTCAACTTTGATAAATGGTTACCTAAGTCAATTTGAGAGTATTCAGCGTACCTAGATGTGAAACATTTAAAGTATAAAGTACTAGGTATATTTAAGATGTAAATTTTAAATACTCTTGTTAGTTTTTTTAATACTAAGGTAAGTTAACGTTAGGCTATGGTAGGTTTTATTCGGTACTAGCGGTCCGCCCCGGCTTCGCCCGTGGTACATGTTTACGTTTTCTCTACATAAGAACCATCCTCGTACTTCAAGGAATATAATAAAAAAAGAATTATCGAAATCGGTTCAGCCGTTCTCGAGTTATGCGCTTACCAACACATTTTGCCATTCATTTTTATATATAAGAAGAAGAATGAGTACTGGATATGAGTAAATGAAACATATTTTAATATGCGTGAATTCATGTGTTTCTTGATTTCATAAATTATTATCATGTAAGAATATAATTTTTTACATAAGTACATACCTCTTACTTATCTTTGTGTGCAAAAGAGACGATAAAATGTTCCAAAGCGATAGTTTTGTAATAAAATTAAATAACAGTAGGTTCCTAAATAATAAAGATCACAATTGGATCCGTTTCGGAAACACGGATGCAAATACAAAAACACAACCTTATTTTAAATATTTTCTTATAAATACTAGCCTTTTTATACCTACACGCTATTTATTTCCAAAAATATTACCAACATCATCAGCATATTGAATAATTAACCCTATTTAAAGTCGGTTAAAATATTTAAGGACTGTAAGAAAGTTTAATTCCGTGTTCTAACAGTGGCGTGTAAGTGGTGTACAATTTACATCACTTTGAATAGTTGATTTTATGTTAATTTCATTTAAATTAGTTCTTGTAGTTACTGCGCCATTTGGGAATAACTTTATTTGGCATTTTACTTTCAGAATAGTGTTGGAGATGTATATGGTAAATAATGTGTAGAAAATGAAATAAGTAAAACCAAATTACAAGTATAAGTACCTGTGTTAAATTTTGAGGCCATGGCAAGTGATTGAATGAAAAATTCCATAGAAATTATACATTTTGGTACCTATGTTAATTAGATATTTGATTAAAAAATTGAAATCCCGAACTTATGTCATATCGCTGCACATTGTATATTTGAACCAAAGCTTGCGTTACCTTTTTATGGTTAACCGAATTGAACTTTAGAAACAGTAGATATATAGACTGTAGATATAGATTTCATAAAAATCCTTGTGAAATGTTTACAAATCTTTTTAAGTTCATTCATAGTGAATATGAAAAAATATTTAAAATTAAATCTTTAACTATTACCAAGGATTTACCATTCAGCCAATGGGCAACTCCTAGTATACACAGATGCAGGAACGTTCTTTACGAGTTATATGGTATTCAGAAACAATATAACAAAGACTTGTCGTTTCTTAGTTATGTTAGAAATTATTCAAAAACATTTAAAAAAGTTTGTTTCACTGCCAAGAGTTTGTATATCAGAGACAAAATACGCAACTCTGACAATAAAGTTAAAACGGTTTGGACAATTATTAATGGTGAATTGGGCAAAATCCGATCAAACGATAGTACCATAAAACTTGTCAACTCTGGTAGGGTCATTGACAAAAGTGCTGATGTTGCGCTTGCTTTTGAAGATTTCTTTAGTAGTGTCCCTGCTAGTTTAACTAAGAATCTAAATTCGTCTTCAGCGCTTGCAGAGTCTTTATTGAGGGATCACGTTGCTGAGTGTAACAAATTATTTGAATTGCGACACGTGACTGCTGATGAAATTTTTAAAACCTTTAAAACATTAAATTTAAAAAAAACCTGTGATCTCTGGGGTATGTCTGTAAATTTAGTAAATAATATCATAGAAAACATTGCCAATCAACTAGCGTTTATATTTAATCAGTGTTGCGACTGTGGTATATTCCCTGATTTACTAAAGTTTAGCAAAGTTATTCCTTTATTTAAAAGTGGTGACCAAGAAGACAGTAATAACTATAGGCCAATTTCCATATTACCAACTTTGAGCAAAGTCTTCGAGAAACTAATTTTAAACCAATTAAATAGTCATTTTGCATCAAATGGTTTACTGCACGCCAAACAGTATGGTTTCACAAAGGGGCGCTCTACCACTGATGCCGGAGTAGCTCTTTTGTCACATATATACAAAGCATGGGAAAATTCAAAGAATGCTTTGGGGATATTCTGCGACCTTTCTAAGGCTTTCGACTGTGTAGAACATTCCACTCTATTACGGAAACTAAATTTTTATGGTATCAAAGGTTTAGCTCAGGATCTCATAGCTTCATATCTTCAGAATAGGGTACAAACCGTTGTCGTTAATGGAGAGAAATCTCGCGGTGCGCCGATTAACATAGGTGTTCCGCAGGGATCTATCTTAGGACCGTTTTTGTTCTTAGTGTATATTAATGACCTACCTTATTATTTGCAGGATATGTGTGAAATAGTACTGTTTGCAGATGACACCTCATTAATTTTTAATGTGGATAGACATGACACAAATGTTGACGAAGTAAACTCTGCTCTTTTACGCATATCCAATTGGTTTAATGCTAATAATTTACTATTAAATACAAAAAAAACAAATTGTGTAGAATTTATCCTCCCAAATGTAAAAAAGGTGAAAAGGAATATTATTTTAAACGGGGAGGTATTATACCCTGTGGATTCTACTGTTTTTCTTGGTTGTGAGAAGCTACAATGGGGGGCCCATGTTGCCACCACCGCTGCTAAGCTTAGTTCAGCTGCATATGCAGTTCGAAGAATAAGGCATCTCACCGATGAAGAAACGGCTAGATTGGTTTACTTTAGCTACTTTCATAGCATAATGTCCTATGGAATTCTGCTATGGGGCAGGGCTGCAGATATAGAAACTATATTTATATTACAGAAAAGAGCCATACGCTCTGTATATAATTTGCGTGCTCGAGACTCACTAAGAGATCTCTTTAAGAATACTGGTATCCTTACTGTACCGTCGCAGTATATATTTAATAATATTTTATATGTACATAATAACGCTTACTTACACACAAAAGTAGGAGATAGACATTGTTATGACACAAGAAACAGAAATAAAATTGAAATGCCATTATTCCGGCTAGCTAAAGTTAAAAATTCATTTATGGGCCAAGGTATACGCTTTTACAACAGAATTCCTCATAATATTAAAGAGTTAAGTAGTTCTAAATTTAAATCTTATATAAAAAATGTACTTGTCAAGAGAGCCTATTACAGTATTAAGGAATATATGGAAGATAAAAACCCATGGAGGGTTGTCGCGTAAAAACCACAGGACAGTTCTTTGGCATATTATGATAATATAATATTATGATATTATTACATATGTAATTTGTAAAATTGTAAATCTGACATGATTAAAAAGAGCAACTATGGAGTTTCTTGCCGATTCTTCTCCGTAGATACTGCTTTCCGAATCGGTGGTAAATGTTAAAATATGTACTTAATGACGTTTCAAAAGTGCTTCTAGAAGAAGTCTAATTGAATAAATAAATGTTTGAGTTTGAGTTTGAGTTTGAGTTTGAGTTTGATACATATTCATAGGTACACACCGTACATTCGGCATTTTTTTATCTAATAAGATTTGTATGAACCGTTCAAATCGATCATAATTGAGAAAATCTATAAATAATCCATTACGTATTGACAAAACTCGACTAAAGATTTCCAAGATGGCCGACAGTGTGAAGTCAATTCATCAAAGATGTCGGAGAAAAATGGATGAGAGAATCACAATTGATTATAATTCATCCAACGTTTTAATAATTTCGTTTGAATTCCGATTTCGGACTACGTAAGTTTGGGACCGGGAACAATTTTACAGTTTTATAAAAAATGAATTACTTACTTAGCTATTTATAATCAAAAAGCTATTTTTAAGTTTTAAGTCAAGATCGGCTAAACGGATTTCTATGCTTTTAGGTTAGTTTTATTCGTTTCCACTGGGATTAGAAAAACTGACAAAATTTTGAAAAACAAACAATAAATTACGATCCGGGTGGAACTGGAGCGACCAGCAAGTTATACATAACCAGATTAAATCCTACTAATATATGCCAAAGTTTGTGAGGATTGATGTATGTGTATGTGTTTGTTTGTTACTCTTTCACGCAAATACTACTGAACCGATTTCAATGAAATTTGGCACACATATAGAGGGTAACTTGGATTAACACATAGGATAGGTTTTATCTCGGAAATCCCACGGGAACGGTTACTATGCGGGTTTTTCTTTGTAAACGCGGGCGAAGCCGCGGGTGGAAAGCTAGTAAAGATATATACAAAACAAATATCTATAACTCATACATTTTAAACAGTCGTTACGCGTAATATGTTATCCGTTTTGGGATCTGGGATTATACTAAGCCTTTATGAACATTAACTGCCTCCTAAATAATAATATTATAAATTTATATGTCGCTCTCGTGAGATATGAGATGTTTTCTCTAATGCTGTACATAATTAATTTTTATATTGTATTTTGAACGTCATTGTATATTGGTGATTATTCAGACCAACTTCTACCTTATATTTCACATACTTAAGGTCCTTTTTAACAATAAATAATGAAGCCCTCTTAAACTAAATTTTGCATAAAAATAGAACGTATACGAATATTTTGACTCTAGGTTTTATAAAATTCGGGTGAAGGAAATTTTTCATGAATTTAATCATGATTTGTGAACCATTTTGTTACTTGTTAAAGTAACAACGTTCGTTAATGCGTCAAATAATAATTTATTAAAAAAAAAAACATAGAATACGTCAACGTACAACGTACCTACGTCTACGTCAGAAATATTAACCGCTTAGGGACCTAGTTTTAATAAGCAAATATTAATAAACCTTATTACACTTACACTGCCTTTTTATAAAGGTAAAATAATAATGTGTACCTTAACTGTATCTTGGATTATATTAAGGGTCATAAAGTTTATCCATTTTGTAATTATGCCGATACTTTAGAACGCCCTGTGTTTCATAAATATATATTTGTATTTTTTAATCGTTGTTAAATTTTCTCCATACTTTCTCTCACTATTTAATCAAATAGCTTTTAAATAAAAAGAAATAGTGGTTAAAATAATCATTGAAGCGAAGGGATAGCGATTAGATTCACAGAAATTAGAGACTTTTTAAAGCAAAAAGAAAATTTATTTCCGATGTTAAAACCAACATTTTTCAAAGATTTATAGCGAACGAGATCATGGAGAAATACGTGGCTGGGTTTAATAATATGCCGCTGAATAAATCATGTATTAAATAGGTTAAAGAGACAAAATTATAATAGACCTTAAAATTTGGGATATTTTTTTAACGCAGCACATGCAGGCATTTTTCATATTACATATTACATTATTTTATTTTTATTTACTAATAAGGATGTTAAAAATTCACTCTAACAGCAAGTCAATAAGCAAGTGCTGGCTCATTTATCGTTAAAGTGCAATATCCTGTTGCCTGTGACTCTGCACTATTTTACCGGGAACGTGAAATTGAAGTTTTCATTGATTTCCTTAGATATCGTCTGTTATTGTTTTGATTCTATTAGAATATGATTGGATGGAATTATTGTGTATTTGGAGGGGGATTGCAAGCGTTTATAAGGGTTGGAAATAATGAAAATTCAGCTAGTTTTAAGTATTATTGTTTACAGGTGTTTCTCGTATAATAGAACATAGCTGTTTATAGAATTTTATAACGAATAAAAAAATTGGTGAAAATTTTAGGAAAAGATGCTACTGAAAATTCAGGAAAAAGTCAGTATTTTAGTAGAACAATTTAGCAACGTTGAAATATCTGACTTATAAATAAAAATGTAGACCGTAAGCGCCCAATCGTGCAAATAAAATTCAAATACAACTGAAAACGTACGAAACTTCCACAGGGTTCTATAGTGGGTCCCATGCTATTCATAACGCATGGAAAACGCGAAACTGAAAAATCCTTATTCCGTGCACTATAATCGCGAAGTAACAAAGGCAAAATACATATATAACGGAAACACAGGCGAGGAACAAAGCTCTTTGCCCGGCCATTCGTACTGTATCGCGGGTCGAGAGCGCCTAGTGCTCGACATGGATCGCTTTGTAATGCAAACCGTAGACTGTAGAGATGGATTATGAAATTTTGTAACAGAATAAGGGCGTAATTTGTGTCTGTGCAGTGTGCATGTCTCGACCTGATTGTGGGCTAATTGGATGATGTTATTGGTTGGGTTCATTATTTGTTAATGGGAATTTTTTGTTGGTCTTTCGATTTTTGAGCACTTTGATAGCTTGTGACATACCTATTGTGTCCTCTTCTACAATGGGTTATCCTTTTATAATTGGTATAAGTATTTTAGTTTTTGTTTTATTTATTTCCGTTTATATGTGGTTTATTATTATAAATTAATGTTATGAATAATGCAAAAATTAAATAATACATAATCAAAAGGCAGTGAGTCAATAAAATTTAAAATAGTAATTTTTAACCATACACAGTAATTTTGTATCTATCCATACTATCCATACTTATATTATAAATGCGAAAGTAACTCTGTCTGTCTGTCTGTTACTCAATCACGCCAAAACTACTGAACCAATTTGCATGAAATTTGGTATGGAAATATTTTGATACCCGAGAAAGGACATAGGCTACCTTTTATTGCGAAATATGTACCACGGGCGAAGCCGGGGCGGACCACTAGTATGCTATAATTCTATAAATAATTATCATAATGGGAAACAGAATAACGTGAATATAGGTTGCAATAATAGACTTTACAACAGTGACTATAAACCGACATATAATGCAATAATTATGCTTCCACTACACCGCTAATTTTCCCTTACCCTGACCCAAATTTGTCGAGTTGCATTAAAGGTAATGATGTTGAAAACCTGCTTGATTGCAATGCTACAAGACGTGGGGTATGGGACAGACGCAGAGTACTATTTACTACCTAATCGATTTTATTTACGGAAATGTGATCAGCCTTTTTTGCCCGACTTAGTTCCTTTTTGTTTTCCTATTTGCTAGGATCCAAAACAGGACCACTAGGCACTTCTACGCTCACATATTGTAAACTTAACTATTAACCAAACTTCTATAATACATTCTATACTACCAAAGAGTAGATTATACTCCTATACTGCTTCCAGTTAAATATTCCATCAATTTCACAGAGAAATTGCAGACTCCAATCCCAATGCAGAAAAGTTCCATCTAAATTGTCAAATCGTAGATACGTGTTCCACATTTCATTACGCGTGTTCATTTATAACATTCTTTAGAATATGTACAAATGAAAAAGTGCCCCATTGAGTTTAACGTGACCTATTTCATGATATTATATTTATACTTATAATCAAAGCATCCTCAACATTTGTAGTATGCTTCTTTAAAAGCATTTAAAATCCCACTGCATTTATATTCAATGTAACATATTTGGGTTAAACATCAGTCTGTCTTATGCTTGATTTTCTATTCAAAGTTCTTCTGACTTTTGAATAGTTTTTATACAAGCGAATAGTAGTCGTTTGCAGACATCTTTTTATGAAAATATAGAGCATGGTAGAATTGATTATTGGAATGATATTGCGACAGAAACAATCAAATAGCCGTGCACTAAGTTATTACCTACATGGAATAATTGTAATGTACGCATGATAGAACTCGATATTTTCATCGATTCCAGTGATATCTGACGAGTTTTATAGATTCCGTGAAGAAATAAGTGGAGCTCTATAGATATCTATGATCGATTTTCTTTGACATTACAAAATTAACCGCTTTTATGTTAACTATATATTATGCAGTTTGACTCATGATCTTCGGCCTATCGATTTACTTGCTAAATTGCATTGCAATTGTTAATTAATTTTCATTACTTTAATACATTTGCTGTTTGTTATTTCTGTACATGAAACATTCAAATATATTATCATTGATAGCTTTTGCTATAAAATGAGCCATGGATAAAGCATTTTTGAAAATATCGTCTGTATTTCTAAGTAGTTCTCAGCCAAGAGTGTGTATTATAAAATTTTAAAAATTTCTTCTCATGAAGTCTCCTATTCCCGGAATATTCTAAACATCTTTCACCGAGAGTTCACGAAAGCAAATATATGCGTAACAACCGTTTGGACAAAGGTATTTCCATGAAATAAACATTTTGCCGGAGCCATTATAATTCCGTTTTAGAACTTTAGTACCTATACATTTTTATTAAAATTAAATGCGTAAGTAATAGTTTGGAATGCTTTAAAATATAACTTTGTGTTGGCTTTATATACCAACACATAATATTATTATATACTATACTAGCTTTCATCCCGCGACTTTGGCCGCGTAAACAAAATAATTTTCCAAAGAAATGAGATGTTTGTGGTAGAAATAAGCCAATATTATGTTACTCTCTAGCCTCCTTACTCTTTCTAGTCATAAAAAACATATAAAATGGCTCTGAAACGTAATTTAATCCAAAACAATTTCATACATTTTATAATATTAAGTAAGGATCTTAAATTAAGGCACCGTATGTAATACATCATACGGTGTAATACATCATACATGTTATGTTTATTTTACAAACAAAGCTGGAGACTGAAGTGTGTCTACACGGATTAATCGTTTTACAAATGGGATATTCAAATACGTTCATTTCCCTTTTGGCGGGAAAAATGTGGAAAAGCGCGCGAAGCCAACCAGTTAATTTCCGTTACGGATACCTACGACTTGCCGTTGTCTACAATTAATAGATGAAAAGATTTTATCGAAAGACTACAAAATATCACATACCAAAATCTAAACCTAAAAAAGCAAAAGCTTCGTATTTTTTTTGTTAAAAACTATTCGACTTATTTTAAAAACTGTTCCAATAAAATTTTTATTTATTTTCGATTTATACAGGCAACATTTAATTCCCGGGTCAACCCGGTTGACGCCGGGAGATGCGCAAAGTATGTTACAATAAATCATATTGAGCTTTTGACTTTTTAGACCGGGAGATACTGACACAAAATTTCGAGTCATTTGTAACAGGATGGCGGTTCTACAGGGGTCTTAGTACGCAATGACAAAAAGAAAAACGATGGCGTGAACGCTGGTACCGGCGGCTTAGTCGCGTGGGCGTTAGTCGAACTCGTCGGAAAATAGCGAAAGTCAAACGATTTGTAACAGTATGGCACTTATTTTTCCTGTAAGTTTGAGGATCAACAAATATAAATACAAAATTTCAAAGATCTATGTGTTGGAAATCTTCACTTAT
>CAJQZN010039915.1:0-12912 GCA_907164685.1 Colias eurytheme
CTTCTGCAACGTTTAGTTGTCCCTGAATTTGGAAAAAATAGTCATGATTCTTATCTATGACAAAAGTGTTATTTTTTGCATTGTATTTCAAATATTAAATTTTTTTTAACCGCATCTTCCGCATTCATGTCTTTTGCCGGAATTAGACATTTAACTTCTACTAGTCCCATTTTCCCTTTTTGATATGGGAGTGTATAAAGTAAATTTTTTAGATATTTCTCGTTATACTTTTAAAAAGTTACTATTGTCATTTTGCTCATTAGGTAAAGTAATTTCGATATCAGTTTTAAGTTTTTTGATACCTGCAATAATAACGTCATAATCGCCTGCACATACTTATCGATTACACCCTGTATACAATCCACCATCCACATTCATAATGTTTTCCTGTCCTCCTCTCCTTTACGCTGTTCACCGATACATTTTAAATGAGTAAATCTGCTACCACTGAAGGATGTTTCATTGTGATCAGCATATTTTCACCACTGTTGTTGATTATTTGTTTTTCATTTTTAATCAGCAATTGGGAATCATCAGTTTTGTTTTTTGCAGATTGGTGATGTACCCTAACAATACGTCGAAAAGGGAAAGCATCAACGAATTATCGTTTTCGTCCTCTTTTTTTATTCTGTGCGTCTCTGTTACTTGTGTTTGTTTAGTTCTCAACACCCATTGAATTTTCTATGTTATTGTGATCTTCCATTACATCTGAGTTTTGATGATGTGATGATGATCCATTCATTTTAATATTGGTAAATAGAGTTGGTGGACCAAACTAGAAATGGTGGACTAAATTTGTCAGCGCGTCTGTAAGATCAGAATATAAAACCAACATCCTGTATTTAAGTTACAAAATTAATAATCAAACAACATGCCGCTACGTTTAAAATGACTAGAAGAAAAAATTGAAACACCTCGACATATTTGGAATTTTGGAGTAAACAAATCATTTTCCCCGTATGTCCCAAGTTCAAGTTCTCAATACAAGTTTATATTATATTTCGTATTTCTCAAACGAAAAATAAACATTTTAAGAACTTCAAAAAAAAAATTATATTATTATAAGAAAATTTATGAGCTTACTTTAGTTTTAACTAGCGACCCGCCCATGCTTCGCATGGGTGCAATGGCGCGGCCGCGGCGGCCGGCCGGTACCGCCACAAACGCTACGTCCCGCAATTTTTAAATCTGTAATATTATCATCGAAAATATTCACTTAAATCATACGGTGTAAAGGGCCATATAGATCTATATTAAATGAACAATGTATTCAAGGTATTTAATTGGTTAAGGATTAATGCTGTATTGGTTAAAATCGCTTCGAAAATTAGCCATTATTTGTCGTAAAAAGTAAATGACAAAAAAAGTTATTGTGGGTTATCCATAAGAGATAGACATATACCATCACGGACTTTTCTGTAGACCTTTTCAATGTGTACAATACTTAGTACATTATTTTGATAAAACTCGTAGGGTTCAGCCTGCGTTTGCAATGTAATCGGAAAAAATGTAATTATTTACGACATCACATTAGAAACCTCAAAAATAACAGTACTTCTCCACTATTTAATGGATGTTATTATACATATAAACCTTCCTCTTGAATCACTCTATCTATTAAAAAAAACACATCAAAATCCGTTGCGTAGTTTCAAAGATTTAAGCGTACAAAGGGACATAGGGACATAGGGACAGGGAAAGCGACTTTGTTTTATACTATGTAGTGAAGAAACATACATCCCTTTACTGACACCCCGTAAAATAAAGAAATTGTTGCCAATCACCTTTGTAATCTATTTGGTTTCATTAACTTTATGTTCGAAGATAAATTTTTTTCTAGTAGTTACACGCATATTTTTTTCGTTTATTTTCCATATCGAAATCAAATGTTTAAAAATATGAATATTTGCATAAAACTAAGATAAAAATAATCAATTAACAAAAATATTAAATTTAATGAAGTAGAGCAACTTTCACTTCGGTATGAAGGAAAATCGAGCGTAGAGCACACGTCAGAACGCTCCGGCCCAAGGAGCGCGACTGAAGAAATTCGCTAGGATTTTTTCTAATTATTTTAAATATTTTTTTAATATTTAAAGAATTATCAAAATTAAAAAAAAAACTTTTTAAAGGATTAATACTCATTGGTCTTCAACCAACTCGAATAAATTAATGGAAAAATAACTTTTAGCAGTATTTATCAATAGATTTTGTAAGGCAAAAAATGGGAAATTTAATGAATTTATAACGTTCTAATTAAGAAAATCATAAGTTTTTCGGCAATTGTATTCAGCAGTTTTTAATAACGACTATATAAGGATAATAATGCGCTGATCAGATTGTGTAAATTGTAATCGGTTGCAACGTAGTGAGTGCACAAACTTAGCTCGAAATGTCTTTGGGGGAAAGAGACTTATCTTGAAGGCCTGATTAAGGTAACATAAAGTAACTTTATAAATGTGAAAAAATTCACGCGCATTGCGTATATAACACTTATTGATAAACAAGAAAAAAAAATTCAGTTTATCATTTCATTAGCCGGGAAAAAATTGTCAAATAACTTGTTGAAAACGCAATTTTGCTAGACTGCAGCCTTAATACCATAATTACATTTTAAAACAATGACGAGGAATAATCTCTTTAGAATTTGTGAATCTTTATTTTAATTTGTTATAATGTGGCATAGGTGAAAATATTTAATTAATTGTTTTATGTTCAAATGTTTTATTTGTGTTATTTAAGTATAAGCAAAATATACAACCAATGAATAAAATAACGTAATATATTTTATGCTATCTCAAAATGGAAAATTTCGTTTTACATATATGTATATACAAAATGGTTACACAATTAGTATAATTATAATCGGACTATTCAAAAGTATTTGTGAAAGTAGATCTATTAAAATTTCTGTAATTCATTCCACAGGTTTTATTATATTTTATGCCACAATAAATTTCCTAAATAGGTTTGCATACGCTGAAAGCTATTTATTAATATATTCCAATTGCTAGTATTTATTTATATACCGAAAACTTTCCTATTTTTTTATTTGGTAAAATACTACTTTACGATAATTTCCAAGGAATTGAGGTATTACATATATAAAATAAATATTAAGGTATGTAAAAATAATTTGTATATATACCTAGTCCAAAGGGGTAATGGAAGTGAAACTTCCCACATTTATAAAATGCTGTATAATATTTTGCGAAAGGTTTTTGATGTAAATAGTCGTTTTGTATTGATGCTAAGTAGTAAGTATCGAACATCAAGTCAAGGTATGAAATTCTTGTATTAGAAATAATGGCGTTTTTGCAGCTGTTTCATTGTTTTATAGTTATAAAATAATTCATTTTCTTAACTTCTGTAAGTATAATATACACTGCTTTGTTGTCGCATTTGTCGGTTTTGCTGCTTAGTTTTGAACCTTAATGCAATAGATTGAAAGTTGTTATCTGTTTGATCATTCCAGTCTCATATTGTAAGACTGATGTGAATCATTTATTTACACTGTGTAGTGGTTAAGGGTGTTGATACCTAGGTAATGTAATAAATTTATATTTTTAAAATTGTGTTTCTTTTTCAATCTGTATTGATAAGGATGACAAACATCTTATTTGTTTTTCTTATCATAGACTTGCGAGATGAGATTTGATAAAGTTTATGTATAAGCATTATCAGGTCACCATCATATGATCCACTTGTAAAAGAATAAGGTTAAATGTATTTATACATTTTCTTTCGAGTTTTTTCATTTAAATACCAAGTGTTTTCTTGGAGATGTTTCAGGCTCTTCTTTGCTAATAGATTCCACCTTGGATTATGGCTTAGATCTCGTTGAATTAATTACCTTGTTTCCTAAAAAAGGTGAAACACTTCCATTATCAATTGATAATTCCAGTGTCGTGCCAAATAATAAAAAATAAAATGTGTTTCGTTATAAATAACAATTTTGTACAGTTCATTTTTCAGAGAAAGAATGCTCCCTTCAAAATCTAGTCCATTAAGTTGCTATAGGTTACTATTCACGGAATTGGTAATAAGAGTAGTCAAACTAGTATTTGCAAATACTACAGACTAGGTCAGGTTTTTCAAGTCTGGATTTTATCAATGAATGAATAAATTTAAAGGAATTAAAAACAAGTTATTTTTATCACCCTCATATCAATTAACATGTGCTTATTTCTAATTAAATAACAAATATTGTCCCCTCACTGTAAGTTTTAGAAGTACACACATGACACATCCTGCATAACTAAGTCTGTGTAAGTTCTGTTGTTTTGCAGAAATATATGATTTCTAGGGTGAAAATAGACACGGTAAAAGAGTCTTTTTTTGGGTGTTGGTTGGAAAAAAAACAACGCCTAAAGCGGATGAAATGCGACAAAGCAACGTATGTAAATGTAGAAGGTACAAAACCATATAAGGTAGGTATTACTTTTTCAATCAATTCTTTGATTTTAATAAATTCTTTTGAAATTTAACTTTTGACCTTTTATTTTTATAAAGGACGAAGTTAGGTGCTAAAACACAAAAAAGTACAATTAATCTCCTTTTTTGAGTCGGTAAAAAGCAGTTGTTTCTACCTACTAAGACTTACAAGGAATACCTACTTACCTAACTCTGAAAAGACATAATATTTGATGATAAGCAATTATTATTATTCAAATCCACTTGCAATCTATTCCTAAATTAAGATTGAAACGCACAATAGAACCTTTTTGTACAACTACCTATAGAAAAAGATTTTAAAACTCAAAAGATAAAAACAAATGGCATTCAGTCAAATCTAAAATACACTGGCGCAAATTTTTTAAAACATTTTACATTTTTACATGACATAGGAACGGTTTTTTTTTGTAGATCAAGCGATCCCTTCGGGGATCAGCTGTTCGCGCATGTGCATCTGGCGCCGAGGGGAAGCCAGCCATTGACGCGTTCGGTCCTTGGCGCATTTAGAAAAAAACATTCGCGGCCGGCAGACACGCTCGGCGCGCGTAGTCCGCGTTACTCGTATTGTTTGGATCTCAGTGCGAAGTTAGTTCGTCGTGCGTCCCACTGGGCTTGTCGCCAGCATGGACGCTCTGCTGGCAGCTCTCGTCGCCCTCATGGCACTCGCTGCCGCGATGGCCGCCGTGTTGAGCACGCTCTCCAAGGCGGCGATATTTGCCCTGCTCGCCGTCGCACCTTGCATCTACAGATATAGGAAAAGGATTTATGTGATTGTGAAAACATTACCGAGGGATCTCAAGTGAGTACACTTTAATTAGCTATCTTAAAATCCAATTGCCATTCGTCACATAGAGCCCGGTTCGACACGGTTTAGTTGATCGTAATTTTACCTAAATGTCAAAACATTAGACCAACTAGATCCACTGAGCCCACCTGCGTTCGGAAAATCGTTAAAATGTAATCGTCTAATTCGTGACGAAGTAGTATTTTATGTATAATCTAATTATAAGATGACGACCTGTTAATGCTAAGAACAAGTTTTGCAAGGTTTTGGCGAAGGAAATAGGTATTAGTAAGTACAGCTTTAAAGTAAAAATACTGCTATAATACCCTATGTACGTCTTTAGATTATAAGATACCTACTAATTCCAACTTGGAACTTATTGTTTTAAATAAACGGTAGTAGACCGTACTTACTGACTACTATCAAACCAAACATGTTAAACTGGATTTAAATTTATTCAGAAATTTTCATAAGGACCAAATAATTTAAATAAAGTCTTCTATCACGAAGTAAAGTATTATGTAATTTATTTTAAAAATCTCGTTGTGTTAAAGTGATTACGTAGGTATATCACTTCTGAGTACCTAATGTATAGTTTGCACCTATACATATATTACCTTCATGCAAAGTTTTACTGTAGTCTACGTTATGACTTAAAAATACTTAAATAAAAAATCATGTAGGTATGCAGCAAGATTCTCTAAAATATGACTTGCTAATTTGGACGCTCGTAAATCAGTTTCAAGTAGTATTCTTATCTCAGATAAAAATTCGAAAAGTGACCAAAACCCTCCCGTTCTATAAAATAAATTACCTAATTAAACTAGGTTTACGTTCAACTAAACGATAATATCTCTAAGGCATACTTACCTATCTGTATTAGCCTTGGTGTACAAAATATTGAAATTTTAATTACTTTAAGAGCTCTTTGTTGTTCGTTTTATTCTGAATAGCAATCATCGTACATACAACTGGGCATACATATGAACAGGCTATGTGTACTTGGTCCTCTTATGGACTCACATAATAATGATAATAATGCAGATACAAGTATTTTTACTTTCAAAACTTTAATCATTATAATATAGTATCTACACCCATTTACTTATATTTATCGAAAAAGAAAAATTGGTTCGTGTTAAAATAATGTAAATAGTAGACTTGGGCGTATTTAATTCAAATAATATTATATCTTTAAGTTTAAATAAGTCTTCAACATTTGAATTTGTTAATTGTTGGGTAGGTACCGGGTACGTATTGTTTGGCTCGGTTGTATCAATTATATCGTAGGTTTTCCTGTTTGTAAATTTTATTTTCCTTCATGTGAAGCTAAAATTAAAATTATTTAAGTACCTACCTATAAAATGCCATCTCATACCAATACTTATCTAGTATTCGTCAATAGGCCTGGTGTAAATAATACAATATTTACTAATTATTTTCATTGCAAATACTTGATAGATTACAGCAATAAGCAATCAGCAAGCGCTTTACGGCAAATGGACACGTACTACGTATACAATGCAGTATATAAGTGGGCAATATTCCAGCGTTAGGGGTAGCAATCGAAACTTACTTTCTAGGTCAGGGGTTGATTTTTATTAAAGTGTTCCGACGCGTTATTGCGTAATAAATAAAAGTTATAACAGTTAAATATTTGGTTATGCCCAATTGAGGATTTCATCAAATCTTAACAATGTCGGTTTTAAATCAAATTCCGCTACTATAGGAATTCATTTCCTTTCTATTACGATGAAACACGGGCGGAATACTAAGTAACCTGAATCACGTATATACTGACATTTTGGATGTATAGAATGCTAACTGTTAGTTCTTAGTCACTGCTCATAATAGACTATACGTGAATATGCCATTTGTTATGAGATGCATGTTAGGGTAGGTCAAGTTCAAGAGAACTTCAACCCAAGAGATGTAGGCTAGAGACCTATTATAATGGTTTATGAATATAATTATGGATCAATATGTAGAAAACAAAACGTACGCAGGATACAGGTAAAAACATTTTTATTTATCTGAATACTTCATTTTAACCTGGCCTTAGAATTGTTTAAATAGTACGGCAATAATTAGGGTAGAGCAGGTAAGCTCGAGCGGACAGGTACCAAAGTACTGAGACACGAACGGAAAAAAAGAATTACAAATGAACTTCAAGGTAGGCATTGTTGTGAAGATTTATTCATGCATTGCTTAAGAACTACATGATTCAATTTAAATTAGTGTGTTTATAGTGAAGTAGGTAGTTGTAATTAGGGTACATATTATGTTAATAGCGTTTATTTATATATGGATTAACTACTCCGTGCTGTTGACTAAATCAAAGATCAATTCTAATGTGAATGACCAACATTTTGTAATTTGTACTATCAGTGAACGTTCAATAAGCAAATATTTAAAAGAAGACATAGGTACCTAACTATCTATAGTCTATACGCAACAATAAACTAAAAAAGAAATAACCCATATTTTTATGAAGGAAAGATAGGAATGAAAGATACCAATTTATCTTGGGAAAAATAATTGGGGATTTGATAATCTTTAAAGCAGGGGGAGGCTCACCTTGAACGAATTATATTTACATAGCTTATACTCGTACATTGGCCAGAAGGAGGATCTTTTTTCTATTTATGTCTGTAGTCTGTAGTACATATAAGGCTTCATGGGTATAGATTGAGGGGTCTTAGGTACATTCTATTCGTCCGAATTGTGAGATTAGCACAGGTTCTTTTTAATTGTAAACTTTGGAGATTTTTAACGTCCTCAGAACCTATCAAGTGCGGGATTAAATTGTATAATTTTATGTTGAATGTATTATTAAAAATTCAAATGCACATTATAGATTTCTTACTTTGGAATATGTGTGTAGGTGGTGTGTAGTATGTGTATATTTGTAATAAGTAATCGATTGCATTTCGCGTGCCTATCCTATATCTCATCAATGTAAACGGGACCTTGCGTTCCCAGCTATTTATATCTATTTATGAAGGTCGTTAATATTATAAAAATGAACATCATGATAACTAGTAACTACATAATTATAGCTGTTTACATTTGGCTAATTATTTTTGTTTATGAACGATGATCAACAATTTAAGATGTTATGTTTGTTTGTATAATAATAAAAACGAACTCAATCTTTCAATCACAGACTTGATCGCAAAGTGTAGGTATTACTAGATCCACTTGAATTACTGTTTTGAATAATGCATAATATTTAAGCCTTTTGTTCATTTACCTCCTTCCCCAATTGGACGTTATTAACATAGTTTTCTTTGTGCAAATATGTGATGTTGAACAGTATCAGATCTTGTGTTTACGCACCCGGCAGCCGAGTTATTTTCGGTGTGAACTTTACTCAACCAACCCGTCACTCAGTGGGTAGGTACATTAACGTTTTGTTACGCTGATTTTCACAAAAGACTGAATTTGAAACAATGCTTGTACAAACTACTGGAATTGTAAATTGTAATAATGGAACATACTACATTTTAAAGTACCTATAAACCGCTTATTTATAAAGACTACCTATATAAAGATTACCTTTCTAAAGTTTGGTCTAGTAAATATGAAACGCGGTGCACATAAGATTTAATATCAATTTTTCACAGAGATCAATCTCCCTTTGTTGCTTAGCTTTGTCGTTCCTTCTGGCCTCTGTCCTTTTTTAGGAAAAAGTTGTTTTTAAATCGACATTCAGTCTTCGTTAAAAGCTCAGTGATATTTTGTATTAACATAGGTTAGTTAGAGCAATAATAAAAAATAATAAGACTAGAAATCTAGAACACATTATAAAAGCCTTTACCATGAATTTCAAAATACATATAATAGCATGAGATAGGGCGCGTGTTCGATATCGATTGATAATGAATATGGACTTGTCCCTAGTGTATATACAAAATTGAACTCTGTTATCCTTTACTTAAACGCGAAATTGCGCATATAATAAACGAGGTATAATAGGAACGCATGTGACATATTTCACGTGTAAATATTTAACGTGAGATACACTGCAGAGCCACGGTGTGTTCGCAATGTTCATGAGAATTAATTGTAGGCACACCTATATGTTCCTATGTAAAGTATCCATGAAGTACCTACTTAGGTTACCTACTAAAATTATTTTGACATGGAAACAAGAAGACGCTAGAATGTGAAAAAGAAATGATGACTTATGAATCTTCACTTTTTAAATATAACTAATGAGATGGTGATCTTATCGGACTTTATGTTTTTTATATGAGAGAATTAATTAATAAGAAGTTTATTTTTAAATTAAATCATGTAGCATAAAGTTACATATGAGAAAATCATATATGTATTTAATTTTTATGGTTATTTGAGGTCAATATCATTGATCGCATTACCACATACATAACTATGAAACAAAGTTATAAATTTTAAGTCTACCGTACGAAAAATCAATCCCGGATTCCTTTTTGAGTCCCTTATCAAATAGGTAATAAGTAATAACATTTTGGAGTAGTCCAAGGATCGAATAATAAATAATCTCTTTATGTAGGTACCTAAATCATAATAAGGAAGGATGATAGAATCGAGAAAAAATTAACATATTATTCCTTACAGATTCCTATGGCGGTTCGCAAATGCTATGATCCGTACGCGGCGATGGGCCCGCAACAACACCACGGTCGCCGAATTGTTCACAAAGAGAGCCAAGGAGCACCCAGATGCACCATGCTTCTTTGTCGTTGGAGATCGAACTTGGACTTACAAAGAGGTATAATTTCTTAATGTTTGTATCGTACGACTTACACAATAAATGACCTCCTTAAACAAAGAGCATCACAGACCTTCTATTAGTCTAGCATGCGTAATCGCAATCAGCTGGACTGCATTTTTACAATATGCCGTTTCCAAGGAGACGTCTCACATTATAACTCTAATCACCACTATTTTGCTTTATCATCTCGTTCTTCAATAAAACGTGGGTGCAGATTGCAGGATGTACCACAATTAACGGATATAAAATATCCTACAATAATATAAATTACTAAAGTGTGTTTTAATCCGGGTTTATTGTAATGAATCGAACCCTTACTAGTGCTGTGTGATCGAATATCGGAAATTTGTTGACAGTTGGCGGAGAACTCGAACCAAGTGGCGAGGGTAATACAGGAACACCTAGGATTAAAGCGCGGTGACGTCATATGTATATTTATGCCGAACTGTGCGGAGTATGTTTACATGTGGTTGGGCATGGCCAAACTCGGTGTGATCTCAGCTCTCATCAATAGCAACCTGCGGCATAAACCACTGCTGCATTGCATTCAAGTGGCTAATGCAAAAGCCATTATCTACTCTGATTCTTTAGCTGGAGGTAAAGTATGACATATTAATTTCACCTACATGAAATTTTACAGAGCACCGAAAACATACCTGTTAACTTAATGTACACAAAATTGTAAAAACATGTTATAGTATTACATTTTATTGTTTTAGCCATTTCGGAGATTGAGGACCAACTTCCTCCTGGTATAAAACAGTTCCAACTCTACGGCGAGTGTGGTCCTCGAGCAATTGATCTCGTTAAGGAAATGGAGAAACAGTCCAAAGAATATCCAATTGTGACTGAGAAACCAGAGTACAACGATACTCTGCTTTACATCTACACCTCTGGCACTACGGGTATGCCAAAAGCCGCTGTGATGAAGAATTCAAAGTTAGTTTCCATACGTTCAAAAACATTTCGATAATTTATTCTTAAACTGTCCTATCTCTTTTTGTATAGTAAGACGACACTATAACGGATATTAAAATAGAGTTGATTTTATTATCCTATTTTCCACAAAATTGATCCGAAAGTGACCAGAGCCACATTTCCAGGTACCTACTTGTGGCAGTAGCCACGTATCACATGTTGGGGCTGCGCTCGGGCGACAGAATGTATAACCCTCTGCCGCTGTACCATCTCGCAGGCGGGCTGGTTGGCACTTCCGCAGCTATCGTGGATGGCATACCGTCTGTACTGCGGACCAAGTTCTCTGCCACTAATTACTGGCTGGATTGCATCAAATATGAGTGCACGGTGAGTTAGCTTGAGAATGGAGAGTTCCTATAGTGTAAAGGGGTGTTATCGACTGTCCGTCTGCTAGGCTCCAATATACGATTTTTGCAAGTTAGGTAAATATTTTATTAGCGTGCAACGCTTATAATCCGAAGTCGCTGTACCACATTGAGAACAATTGTTGACAGCATGAGGCATCTTGTTTATTTTGTGAACTAACTTTCTGGATTGCATTCAATATGATAGATTTGATAAAGTGTACGGTGGTATTTCTTGACCTTAAAGAATGGCCTGCCGCCTGACCCAGACCTGCCATTAGATCACAATAGATATATTTTTTCCAAATAGTCACGTAGGAAATATTTTATTTTTGCAAAAACAGTTAAATAGTTAACTAACCAGTATAATTGTTATACAGCAAAAAATATAATTGTATGTCTTATCGTAGACATTGAAATTAAGTTCCGGAACTTTATAAAAAGCTGGTATAGATAAGGAATGAAAGTAAATTTCGCTTTTAATGAGAAAATAAATTGTTTTATTAAAAAAACTAATAGAAATGCTATGTAATTATACCGTCTAATTACGTTCGTAACTATTATAATAAATGTTTATGACGCAAAACACGTGGTGTTAATATCCAACAGGCGACTGAGTTAATTGGATCGTGTTCCAATTCAAAGATCCCATTAGCTAGTTTATCAAACTGCGGGTATTCGCAAACAGTGGGGTATCCAAAACGTGTGATCTCAATTGAGAAAGTTAAACATGATGAAAGTTCACAAATGTTAGCACATAAATTTTGTAGTGTAAATTGCACGAATAGAAATAAATGTATAAAAAAGGAGCGTATGTGCCGAGCACACTTGTCAGAAGTGAAACTTCTTTGGCAAGATTCAAAGATACCGAAATCGTCGCCTTACTTTATGACGCGACGGTATTGCCATGACGCAACCTTAAAATTTTACTCTCAACGTGCCTAAAGAAGTTTCACTTCAAAACTAGCGTTGTTGCACCTGTTTACCTACAAATAAGCAATAGCTCTAATGTTATATTCAAGTACATATAATACTTATTTGAATACTGCATTGCAGTTCAAAATTATCTGGAAACTGTTAGTGAAGGACAAACACTCATATAAAAACAGTTATATTTATTTTCTCCAAATATTAACACATAAACCCTACAGGTCGCGCAATACATCGGCGAGATGTGCCGCTACCTGCTCGCGCAGCCGGCCAAGCCGACGGACTCGCAGCACCGCGTGCGCATCATGGTCGGCAACGGGATGCGCCCCGCTATATGGCAGCAGATCGTGGATCGGTGAGCTTACGTTATATAATATACTAGTGGTCCACCCCGGCTTCGCTCGTGGTACCTACATGTTTAAACTATCCTATCTCTATTCTCTCAAGTTGGATCGAACTGCACATGGTGTGCGAATTTTATTATAATCGGTTAAGTGGTTTAGGAGTCCATTGAGGGCAAACATTGTGACACGATATTTATAAATATAATTTGGAAAATCCAAAAGTGCACGCCTCATAATTTTTTTTTAATAATTATTTATTAATTATTATTTTTGTTTATTTAATAACAATAAAACCACATCGAATCAGACCCTGAAAAA
>CAJQZN010039916.1:1848-30512 GCA_907164685.1 Colias eurytheme
GGCACAACCGTGGCACAACCGTGGCACAACCGTGGCACAACCGTGGCGTGCCGTCTCGACGCCTGTCCAAAATTCTTTCATACAAAATGTATAAGAAGGACGTGGTGCAAAACAGATTCAAGAGGTGCGCTTATGGCACGCCCGCGCCGCTTGTGTTTGACCCGCGCCTTAAACTTCACTTTTGATCATTGAGGTATTATTACTACGTATAGAGAGGACACCACGAACAAAATCTGTGTGAGTCATACACTTTGTAGATATTCTGCCTCTTATTACTTAAAAATTAAAATCAATCAATATTGTTTATCTTATTAAAAAAATATGAATAAACTTATTAATTAAAACCAATCAATGTAACAAAAAAATTGGTTTGAGACGATTGCCTCGAACTCGTGTAACAATGTCCTCTCTAATACATAGTAGTAACTCAATGCGTTTGACTTGTTTTTGTATTGAGATATAAAATAAAATGCAACGGGTGGAGTGCTAATGCTAATCTTCATAGATACCAGATGTATAATTTATTATGTATCTAGTTAAAATATACACTGTATTTAGATTGTGAGCATAAATATTATAAATAAAACATCAAGTACCTTATACATTTATTTTATTTATTCTTCCTTATCCTGATTACCTCGTTAGTTGATAAAGATTGAAAGTTCCCGGGTTCGATTCCCGAAGGAAACTTAAAAAAAGCTCTATTGGTCTGGAATAGAATGTCAATTACATTCTTGCCAGTAATAATAAATCAATTATCTAGTGAAATAAATGTGCAAAATGCATTTTCCCGTTCAAGAGGACACCGGACAAGTAACTATGGTTTCTGCAGTGCTTAATTCATTGAGAACGATGAAATTGGGTTCGATCCTTATGAAAAAAAAAGATGGTACATATTAGTAGGTACTAGCTGTGCTCCGCGGTTTCACCCGCGTGGCTCCGCTCTTGTTGGTCTTAGCGTAATGATATATAGCCAATGCCCTATAGCCTTCCTCAATAAATGGGCTATCTAACACCGATATAATTTTTCAAATCGGACTAGTAGTTCCTGAGACTAGCGCGTTCAAACAAACTCTTCCTTTATAATATTAGTTGGTATAGATGTGTATAAATTCTTGAACTCATGAAATTTGGATATAATACTTACATAGCAAGGTACATTTTTCCTAACAAGCTCAAAGTACCTAAAGATATCTAGTAAATAGATAGGTAAACATGGTATTGGTACGTCTACTGAATTCTTTTTACTATTAACTAGATGTAATTAGGTATAGGTAGATATTATTTTTCTTGCTCATAACATTTTATCACAAATTTTATACATCATGTTCCATAGTAACATTAATTAAGACCTTCAGAAACGATAACTAAATAGTAATTACATATTAAGTTTTATTTTTCATGGTCCGGGTTCGATTCTGTTAAAGTTTTCCCCGTTGGATCGTTCTTCATTACCTACCTACATAGTATATGGAAAAAAATGTTGTGTGGTTTTATGAAACCACGGTAAAAGTGAAACTGTTCGAACGGTTCCGAACACTGCTTTGTGTAGCGCATGTCGCGTGTCGGTCGGCTGCCGAGTAGGTATACCTACCTACTCGGCAGCCGCGATACACGCGACATGCGCTACACAGACCAAAAAGTTTGAGACGATGTAATAAAAGTTTCACTTTAAAATATTGAAATGCCGTCTTACACAGTACACTTTTGTGTATGCGTATTCGTAAAAATGCAACCAAAATTGTTGAAATGTTTCTTCACGCCTAAACTACAGAACCGAATTGAATGAAATGGTAGGTACAGACGGTTTCAGAAATCAGACCTGAGGGCTGAGATGGGAAATAGGATAGGTAGGTTTTATCGCAGTTTTCCTTGAATAAGCAGGAGGAAAGCTAAATATTTCATAATGTATAATAACCTACGTCTACAAAAAATGTTTTGGTGCATCGTCCGCACTGCATTCGATGTCCGCATTGCTCCGAAGTCCGACACAGCAGTAGGTTAGACAATTTTTTGTATAATATTTGTATAATGTAGTAGGTACCTAGTTATGCGAAAGAGTTAAGAGTTTTTGCTTTATTGTTTTTATTTCACATGATTTTTGTGAGGAAAATATTGTGGCATAGATTACTTTTGATAACGGCGTAACTCGCCCATGAAAATTACCTTTACTAAGCGGGGAAAAATTAATAAGGTACCTAGTAACTAGGTAATTACTAATATTAATCGACTGTGTTCTTAATTTCGTGATCCGGGATGTTTAGACTTTAGAAATGGTAGGTCTTTGGAACTATTACGAAAACTTGTTTCAAGAAATATGCCTTCAAATATCGAGGCAACGAGTGGAAAAGCCGATGTGTAGGTATAATGTATGGTAAAAAAAAATCCGGCCAAGTGCGAGTCGAACTCGTGCACCGAGGTGTAGGTACAATGTAGGTTTTGATTCCCTTGGGAATTTGAAATAATTTGCAGCTTATGCGGCTGTATCTTTTGATTGCGTTGGCTTATAAGTTTGATTTTATTATCTACAGCTTAAAGATATTATAGACTTGAGTTTTGGTAAGAATATCAATTTAATACAAGTAAGCATTCATGAGTAAAATGCTTGTAAGTTTCGCAATTATTCCTTTATCTGTGTTATAAGACGTTCCTTCGTACCAAATCAAGACTCTGTGTTCATGGAAAGCACCCTGTAGGTTTTGCTTTCCTTGCGAATGTCGAAATTTGCGGAAATTTTCAGCATTTACAAGTGTATCCTTTGATTGTGTTGGCTTATTTTTTTACAGCATCAGGAGACCGCTGACATAAGTATTCGATATAAATTGATACCTCCACGCGTTCCTGAGAAAATCTGTGTTGACAGATAGATGGACAACAAAGTGATCCTATAAGGGTTCCGTTTTTTTCCTTTTGAGGTTCGGAACCCTAAAAAGTTAAAAACAATGCATTTTTAACATCATGTTTCATAGATGTATAACAATCAGAATACTTTCATTTTGTTAAAAATGTGTGTAATGAAAAAAATGCGAATCAACTGTATATTTTACTAGCGGTCCTCCCAGGCTCCGCCCGTTCTACATGTTTACGTTTTATCTACATAAGAACCATTCTCGTACTTCAAGGAATATTACAATAAAAGAATTAACGAAATCGGTTCAGCCGTTGTCATGTTTTGACTTTTGCCAATACATTTGACGATTCATTTTTATTATATAGGTATTTGAGTTGGTGAAGGTATTTCATAGGAAAGGTATTTTGTAAATAAAACAATAAATAGGTTTAAAATTAATTTATTAAAAATTCAGTCTTATTGCACGTGTAAAATGTAAAATATTAACAACTATTGACCAAATTTGCCAACACTTATGAACTACAATAATTAAAAATTGGTCATTTCACTTATGGTAACAAATAATGCACACATGAAATTCATATTTTTATTCATATTAAAACACTTTTCACATAAAACCAACATAATAAAATAAAAATGCAATTATTTCAATCTTTGTCGTTTTATTTGAGATCTTAGAGGAGATAATAACAAACAGTTTTTGGGTATGACATTATTTATTCGTCGAAGCAAAACTAAGTTTTATATGCTTACCTTAATGGTATCTAATAACGAATTGATACTTAAATTCCTTATTAAATAGACCAAAATATATTTAATTTTCATAACTACAAATCAAAATAACTGATTAGAAGTTGAGAAATAAAAATAAATGCAGTTTACTACAAATACAATGCAATTTCGACTCTAATGCTTAAAAAATAAGGAATTTACCTATCTTTTCGTAATAAACTTAAAAATAAAGAACAATTTGCAATATTAATTTTAAAAGGAAACCTTTATGAAAACTATTATACTATAGTCAATTAAAAATAACTAGGTTGTTATATAATTAAAAAATATCTTACAAAAAAAGAAATGGGCGATGACTAAATATTTTTTTCTATAAAAAGACACATTCGCATATAAATGGTTATTTGTTGAACATATAAAATAACATTTTGATAATGCTGTAGTCAAAGTGTATTTTTCTAACATTTCAATAACTTAAGTTAAACTGAAACACCTATTTGCTTTTAAATCGTATAAAATTTTTTATACACTACAAAAATGAGTCAGAGTAAATAATATATTATAATATACAAGTAAGGTTTAAGAATTTTAATATACAGGGTGTCCCACCATTGGTATACTAAGCGCGAAGGGACGTGTAGTTTTGCATACACTGATCACGTAAAAAATACATAAACAACAAAATTACATCAAAAAATTTTTCATAAATTTTTCCTGAAAATCCATGATTTCTTCTCTAGCTTCGCGCAGCCGTCATATACCGCTTCTCTAATGTGAGCTTTTTGTCTATGAAAACATAATCTTAAACGATAGCTCACGTGCTAGTGGCAAAAATGGGATGGCTGCTTCTTAGGGGTGTACACTGTACACATAGAGTTTTAAGAATTCATCTATTTGGAAAAAAAATGCGTCTGGAATTTTTTAAGTAATTTTTACGTACTCAGCGTAGGCAAAACTATAACCTCCTTTGAGCTTAGTATACCAACAGTAGGACACCCTGTATATGTAGGTTTAAGTTTCATTTTATCAATACAGTACTAATAGGTACCCATTTTATTTAAAAAAAATTAACATTTTTTCAAGTTTTTTAATACAATGTAGCCAGTAACAAAAGATCTTATAATAATAAATTTATATTTAAAGTAAAATGTAAGTAAGGAACAGTAGGAGTGACAAAAAACCGGATTTTTCGTATTATTAATTTAGATATATCATCATATAATGTGAAATAATGCGAATTTGTACCGCAGGTTAACTACAAAGAGTAGTTTTAACAAAAAACAGTTGAGTTATAACTAAATTTTACAAAAAAATATAGGTTATGACGTTTTACATACACACTAAGTAAAAACATATTTTTTGTTGAGTAAAGCTAATATTATTTTTATATACTTAGTTAAAATTGTGACCAATCTGTTACAATACAAAATTATAATAATCTCCTAAACTAAATACTAAAAAACAAAAATGTACGAGTTTGATATACCTACAATGTGATTAAAAGTTTTTCCCTGAAATTTAACAAGCACCTTTGAAAATTAAAATCTTTACAATACACACTGCTTAGTATCTAATAATTATTTCAATTTTAAATTCGGTAGTTATTTTAGCCAATATAAAAAACAGCATATACAGACTAAATTAAAACTACTAGCAATCAATTTTCGTGTTAATTTCTATATGAACCTTATTTTTAAATATTTTTATAAGAAAAAACATTGACAATGACATGCTATTTAACAGTATGAATTTCCATTTTATTTAGTAAAAAAAAAGTTTTTTTTTTAATAAAATATTTACTACCTACAATATTGTAATACATTCAATGTAAAAATGCCGATAACAAGGCGACAATATTTTTAAATTATTACTAGAACTTAAAAACAAAGCTAAATTACTAGAACAAACTTTTTAATTCTTATCTTCAGTATTTATTTAGTTCCGATCTATTATTATTAGGGAAACGCTAGAAATAATATCTAAACAAAAGTTATGAAAAATCATCAAGTTAAAAAAAAATATCTTAAATGTATCAATCAAATATCTCAAATATTTACTGCCTTTGGTACTTAAATAAAGTACATTCTTATATTTTATTGTCAAAAGATTCACACTCAATAATTCGAGGCAATTTTTAAAGATATTTTAGTATTCCTATATTCAGATTTCAGGACGATAATTTGATGAGTGACAAAACATATAAATGGCTTTATGAACGAGAGAGATAGCACTATTTCGTCAAAAAATCTGTTTTTTATTGGTTTTAGTATATTAAATTTATTATATATACGAATCATCATAAGCCCATATACGTTCCCACTGCTGGGACACGAGCCTCCAATGAGGGCCATAATCCGCTATTATTACTGTGCTTTTATCAATTTTGATATAGTTTTTCGATCACTCCATAGATTGGTCTTGTCTAAATGTACTGCATTAAAAGCCCCGATTAACATTTAAATTAACATTATGGCTGGTAAAAAAAATTTTCAACACATAATAACAATAGATCACAACCAAATAAATGAACCCCATACAATAATCAAATCACTTATTGCAATACAACAGTAAGCCTGCTCGCGGCGACCATCTTGTTATTGAATTTCTTCTTAAAATTCTCCGCTGCACTTGTCGTCTTGAACGTTATTTTTGCTGTACGTTCCTCTTTATCCAATATTAAACTCTGCAAACAGTAATCCGATGTATTTTCTCCACCAGCTCTCAGACTATATAGGCTCTTAGACTATAATACTCTTATACTATGTTAGCTCTTAGACTATACAACACTTACAAGTAGACACTTAAAATATAGCAGTCTCTCGGACTATATCAGTCTCTTAGACTATACAAAGATGTTAAAATTAACATTTGTATATTGAACAATAATAAACACAATACAGATGATAAAAATACCATGTACATACGTTTACATAAATACAAAAATATAATTTGTAATACAAAAATGTATTTTAAATTTTTATAAGATATCAAAAATATCACAGGATTTTATATCACAGAGTAAAAAATAAAAATTGACTAGATTTTTATGTACACATTCATTGATATCAACAATTAAAATAAATATGCATTTCATAAAAAACACAGTAAAACATTACAATAAAATTCTTGTAAATTATACGATATATATAAGTAATCATATATTTTTCATTTTTTATTTATCAAAATGTCAACAAGAAATCATCTTGTATATTACGTTACACATTCAAAATTAATGCATTTTTTAAGTTTAAAAAACAATTTCTATAACGTCTACAAAACATACTTTTGGATATTTTTAAATCTCAAAATGATAATTATTAAAAGAGACAAAACACACAAATAAATATTTTTATTATAGTAGAGCCATTTTAATAGGCAACATTTGAGAGTTCAACAACGTAACCTAGTAACGACGACATAGAATAATATATTATTTCGTTTTGTTAGAACTGCACATTTGCTTAACTTTTTTCAATTACGATAACATATTTATAATAATAATGACCGATACAATTTATTTTACTGATAAACCATTCTCAACATAATAAACAATTTCTGATTTGAAGAACTGACGTCGCTACAATTTTGTGTCCATAAACCTTTTTTCTTTTAAAATACCACAGACGTTACTCTAAAAATCGAAATCGGACATCTAGAATCGAATGCATTGATTACTTGTGAATAAAAATCACCATAACTTAATAAATGCTTTTTTTTGCTGCTGAATGTTTTTTTTAATAATGTATTATACATACTTGTCTTATTTTGCTCCCTAAATGAATTTGACCTAATGAATTTTAAAATTGACATGTGTTTCAAGTTCGATTGACAAATGTTTTAAGTCCGTATCGATTAATTCACTTTAATCAATGTTTTTAAGCAGGGTACCTCTCTCTTCGAAGATAAAATTGATAGACGTCAAATGTTGCCTATTAAATTGGCTCGACTATAGCATAGGACATTTTTGCTATGATTGTATTTATAAAAAAAAATCTTATCATAAGAACAACTATTTTATAATAATATATGTATAGAATATGTTTCAATGTTTGCATTTTATAATATAAAAAAATTAAAAAGACTAAAAAATCTATCATAAGGCAGGATTCGAACCCGCGTTTATGAATTTTTCAAATTTAAGTTTTGATAAAACATTTCATAGTATACAGGATAGTATACAGGGTGTCCTACTATTGGTATACTAAGCGCGAAGAAACTTGTAGTTTTGCATACACTGATCACGTAAAAAATACATAAACAACAAAATAACGTTAAAATTTTTTTGATATTTTTTTCCTGAAAATCCATATTTTCTTCTCTAGCTTCGCGCAGCCGTCATATACCGCTTCTCTAATGTGAGCATTTTGTCTATGAAAACATAATCTTAAACGATAGCTCACGTGCTAGTGGCAAAAATGGGCGGGTTGCTTGCTATGGGTGTACACATAGTTTTAAGATTTCATCTACTTGAAAAAAAAATGCGTCTGGAATTTTTTAAGTATTTTTTACGTACTCAGCGTATGCAAAACTATAACCTCCTTTGAGCTTAGTATACCAACAGTGGGACACCCTGTATATTTATTCAATAACAATAAATTTTGCGAAAAACAGTTAACAGTGTTGCAAGGTGACTCTTGATATAGGTGTAATACTTTTAAAGGGGTGAAAGTATTACTCATGTGGAGTAAAAAAGTAAAAATTAGATACCCTGCTTATTATTAGTTTAATGTCGAAAGATGAGTCTTCCTACATTACATTTACGACATAGATAGTACACAATACTTACAATTCATAAAATGTAACATATTACTGCCTCTCAGAGAAAGCATAAATTAGGTAGAAACCACTAACACTATAATACAATAATTTAACATTTTACAAATCCTTAATCTTTGGTCACTTTTACTTCAACAACGATGTATATTATAGGGGGCGTTAAAGAAACAATTATTTTTTAAAGTGCCTTAATTCTGTTTTAAAGTGCGCTTAATCCCTGTATTGA
The DNA here is from genome assembly GCA_907164685.1 of Colias eurytheme. Lineage (NCBI taxonomy): Eukaryota > Metazoa > Arthropoda > Insecta > Lepidoptera > Pieridae > Colias > Colias eurytheme. The sequence goes on from CAJQZN010039916.1 coordinate 10,434, forward strand.
AAATTAATTTATATGGTTATCATAAAATGCTAACATTGAATTATTACATTACTTATGTGCGAAATACATACATACATAATATAACGTATTATATTAATTATGCTAGTTTTAAATGTGTCTAGATTGTAATTAAATGCAGTTTTCAAAGGCAACAATTTATTATAGTGAAATTTGTAAAAAAAAAATATGTTAATACTACATAGTATAAAATAAATTCGCTTCGCGCTGTCTGTCTGTCTTTCGATATTTTAAACTATTTATGGTTATACATAGTATATTACGGTTTTTTATATAAATTTTGAAATATACAACGGATAAATTTTAGACAAAGTAGGCGAGGTCGCAGGCGATAAGCAAGTATAATATTACATTTTTTCAAAAAATAGTGTGTAAATATTATATTATTGTTTCTTCATAATATTTTACAACTGCAGCTATTTTGTTTAAATGCATTAAAATCAAGAAAAAAATATTACATAATTAATTCTTACTTCTTGATGATAAGTTTTAATTTTACCAACAGCATTGATATAGGACTCAAACCCATGGAATATAATGATAAATAACGAGTGAAGTTATTATTGTTTCAAGTTTGAAATTTCAAATTTTTTTTATTCCTAATAATACACAGAAAATTAATTTAGTACCTACTATAATAATAATAACAAGACTGGACGGATTTTAAATAATTATAAAACGTAAAAGTAATCGGTTCAGTAGTTTTTACGTGAAAGAGTAACAAACATCCATACATCCATACATCCTTACAAACTTTCGCCTTTATAATATATATTAGATTTCCATACAAAATCCTAAAATGCTAAAAACTACATACCTACCACGAAATCTCCCTAGTCAAACGTGCATTCTTCCCAAATTAACAATTCAATTCCATACCTATGATATAAAAAAAAACATACCAGCCGAATTGATAACCTCATCCTTTTTTGAAGTCGGTTAAAAAATATCAACTAACATACACGTAACCACAATCTAGACACAGCCAACCAAAACGCGTATTACCTGTACAAAATCGCCGGCCAAAGTGCGCAATCTCGTATCCGTCATGCCGTGAGGCAAATTGCTCACCGCGGCACTCAAACCCACTTCCCTCGGCTTCGAAACCCCTTCATCATCAGAACCGCTCTCATATTCCACTTGTGGCTCGTCAGACATCTTACGCCCGTCAGATGACACTTTGCGACTGTCAGATGACACTTTACGCCCGTCAGATGACACTTTGCGACTGTCAGATGACACTTTGCGACTGTCAGATGCCACTTTACGGTCGTCAGATGACAATTCCTTCCTGTCAACGACTTGTATAGTATCGTTTCGGACTATACGTTCAGTGCCTATGGATTTGAACGCTCTACTGAATATTCCCGGGTTCGGTTTCGTGGGGTCGTTCTGGTCGATTCGCGAAAAGACAGATTTCTCTTTGTCACCCTTACGCTGTAATATTACGCGGCGGTTGGTGAATTTCTGCGCGTTTTCATCTTCATTTTTGTCTGTTTGTGCCTGTGTATACGATGGTGAAGATATATAAGAATGATAAAACTTTTATTGATGATAAATAAACATGCAAAGGGACAAAGAAATATATTTGAGGAAATACAAATATAAATGCATTATCTATCTATGCTTTTAAAGAAATATTGAAATCTACATATTTTCAAATAGACGAATTTAAAACATAAAACAAATTCACAATACAAAACAATACCTTTTTAGCATCGAAAACTATCCGTTGTCTTGATTTAGCAGGCGTATTAGTTGCGGCCTGCGGTTTTACCTGCAAACGTGTACACAATAATGTTATACTCTTTTTTTCGTATTTACCTCTCAGGCACTTACCTGACTTTCGTATTGCTGTTTTGAAGGGGATAGAAGATGAAAAAGAGCGTGTGTGCCGAGCACACGTGTCAGAAGTGAAACTTCTTTGGCTAGATTCAAAAATGCCAAAATCATAGCCTTACTAGATGATGTGACGGTATTGCCATGACGCAACTTTGAAATTTTACCCTCAACGCGCCTAAAGAAGTTTCACTTCAAAAATATCTTTTCACAATAATTTTCTCAAATCTCAAGACATCGAACATCGAACCGACACTTCTCGCTCAATAGAGACATTAACCACTGAACTTATAGTAATTTAATATTATTTAGCTCACCTTTTCAGTTTTCTTTTCGGTTTCAACAATCTTCGTAGAACTTGTCACTATAGTCCTGCGTATTGGTGATTTCTCTGTAATTAGATGATTTCATTAATTAATTCGTTTTTAATTTTTATAGTATGAAAGTATTTTAAATGTTTAAAGAATGGATAAAAATCCACAATTAAACGATTTTTTTTAATTAAGTATTAAATGGTGTGATAAAGCTAAAATAATTTAAATGTAATAAATTATAATTCAAGCACAAAAATATACAATGAAAATATTGGTTTCTTTTCACTTACCTTTCTTTTTCTCCTCATTAGCAGTGAACGTAATCTTTTGTCTGCCCGTTTTTTTGTCGCCATTTTTCGGCGGCAATTTCGAACGAAGATCCGTTTGGGATTTACCGGAATCCGTTCTGAAATTAAAACATTATAGTTAAACATATTTTGGCTCGTCAGACATCTTACGCCCGTTAGATGACACTACGACTGTCAGATGACACTTTACGACTGTCAGATGACACTTTACGACTGTCAGATGACACTTTACGCCCGTCAGATGTCACTTTGCGTCTTCTCGATATACATTTTTAGTTACCATACTCCTCTGAAACGGCTGTACCGATTCTCGTAAAATTTTGTATGCCTATTCGGTAGATTTGAGAATCGGCCAACATCTATATTTCATACCCCTAAGTAGTAAGAGTAAGACAGAACAACGTTCACCGGGACAGTTAGTGTTAATATAATTGTTAGACGTAACTTTTGATTTAATAATTTTTGTGGATGAAAAGTTGTCACTATTTCCTGTCAAAACATGCTTAGCTGTCGAATACTATAAATTGCCGCTTTCCTTTGACTCGTGGCGCATTCGTACGAATCGTGCCTAGGGGCTCAGACGTTGTTTATACGACGTTCGACCCAACTACCCTCACTTATAAATTTAAATTTATAAAAACCTCCTAAACTACCCTCTCTTTGCTAATAGTCGTTGACTTGCTGCGTTTTGTTATCAACTACCTACATCAATTAGGTAGCTGTGTAGAATCGCAGTACATTCTTATTACATTCAAACTAATATTAAACCCGGCCTCGCGTGTAATTTCTTACATAATAATAATATTATAACAACACCAGCAGAGCAGTAAATCGGGTAAAAATAATTCCCTTTTAGAGCAGACGATGTTATACATGGACCGATTTAAATGAATTTTTTTACAAGTTAAACTAATGCGCTTTTCTCCTGTACTTACAAAACGGCTGAACCGATTTTGATGAAATTATTAGCAAATTAAACTCTCGCGCGTTTTTCTACTGTACTTACTAAACGGCTGACGCGATTTCGATGAGATTTTTTGTGATTTTTTTTATTAAATTTACTCACTTATCATCCTTAAACCGTCCGGTATCTTCATCATCAGACAATATCCCGTCTATATCACCCAGTATTAGATCTAAATCATCATCACTATCATGTGTTGTTCGCGGTAAGGGGGGGGTTGTACTGTTCACTGGCCGTGGGGGGGTTAGAGCTTCTGTAAAGAAATTACGTAAAAATAAGCATTGTTTTTAAGCTATTGCATAGCTTCTATCGCGGGCCTTGAGCGCGGGGACCAAATCGAGAAATTCCGTAACGAAAAAACCTCACGCTCCCCACGGGGACGGGCACGGAGGTGTGGCATAGCATGCAATAGCTTTACCGCGGCAGTCCCCGAGTGCCACACGTCTTTTTTTTATTTTTTTATGAAACCATGGTAAAAGTGAAATCTTAGTGATATTTAGGCGCGTTGAGAGTAAAATTTCAAGGTCATGGCAATACCGCCACGTCATAGAGTAAGGCGACGATTTTGGTATCATTCAATATTGCCAAAGAAGTTTCACTTCTGACTCGTGTAATTGATAATTATCGATATTGCTGAATTTTGATATTAAATTACGGACTTTTTTGTCTTTGATAAAAAAAGTTAAAAAAGAACTTGTAAACAAATAAAATAAACTGAATCTTAACTAAATGTTTGTTACTAAATAATTCACGGACAATCATTTATTTATTAATAAATCACATAAAAACTCACCACAAGTAGAATTAACCTCAACCTCATCTCTCAACGGAGATCTATCTCTCTCTTTCTGTTTCTCTTCCACTCTCACTCTAACTCTTTCTATTTCCGGCGATTTCTCCGTCGTGTCCGGTTTCGTGTCTTCTTCCTTTGTACTTGACGGTTTCTCTTTTATATCTTTTTCTTTTGAATCTTTTGTATCTTTTGTGTCTCTATCTTTTATATCTGCTTTCGGTTCGTCCTTCGGCTTATCCTTGTCTTTGATTTCACGCTCCCTGTAACATATTTAATATATTAACTCTCAATGATTATCTCAGATTAAAATTAGCTGTAAAAAATATGTTTTTTAATTATGAAAATTAATTTTTAAATCAATAATTAAAAACAGAAAGAAAATCATTTATTTAATTCCTGGGACAGATATCTCAACATTTTTTACTAAATTTTCCATTTCGTTAGATAAAAATATTTGAAATGCAAATTATTTGGAGTATTTAAGGCGACGATTTTGGTATCTTTGAATCTTAAAGTTTCACTTCTGACACGTGTGCTCGGCACACACGCTTTTTTGTGTTTTTTAAACAGATATATTATTATTATACCTGTCTTGCAACTGTTTCTGCAGTGCGACCGCATTCTTTCTCCTTCTAACTTCTTTCGCGCGCAAAACTCTCTCTCTTAGCGACTCTTGTTCGCGCACTTTCCTTCTGTATTCACTGTCCTGTTAATTGAATATAATTTTATAGTAAAAGTATCTAATATAATTATTAAGATTCCATAGCAAATAATTGACATAGTTTACTTTTATTTATTTATTCTTTATTGTACATAATATACCAAACATAAATAAGCTATACTATAATTAGATACAATGAAAACACACGGCACATACGTACTAAAAGGCGGCCTTATTGCTCAAAAGCAATCTCTTCCAGGCAACCCTGATTGGTAAGGAATGTATGCTAACACGCGACTTGGCGCAAATTCAATAAATAAATACTTTTGTATGTGTGTGATTGTCAATTGTAAATTATGACGTGGGATGTTGATTGTATTTGAAAAGATTTATCGTACTTAAATTAAAAAAAAGAATCTTATCAGCCGTACAAATAAAAACTTGCTTATTCAAACCTTATGCAATGCATAGATATGATAAGAATAAATAAAGAATAAGGATGTCATAATTTCTTACAAATAAATTTGGAATAACGTCGATGTAACTATGCTCACGCTATGCAATAGGCTCAAAGCGGCAACGTCGCAATTCATTCACAAAATTATGAAAAACATTGAAATTGTCTACGGCTAAGCCTTGGTGCTGTCATTTTGCTGACGCTCGTTTGACTTCGTCGAATTTGTTGTGAAGTTTCATCATACGATGTTTTGTTTATTTATTTTTTAAATATTTATTGGAAATGATTTAAATATATCATTAAATATGCAAGCAAATGATAGATAACGCTATCCAATATCTGGAGAACAGAAGATAAACCCACCTTGAGATAGAGAGTTGCCAAATAACTGGTACTCAAAACATACAACTCCAGGCTTAGAAGATTTATATTTTCAACGAAAGTGTATATTATTGTGATAAGTTTAGAAATAAGTTTTATGTATGTATGGTTTGGCGCATGTTGTAAATAAATAAATCATTATAAATATCAAAAGGGTTTTTCATAATTTCGTATATTTTGACATTTCATACAAAATTTTCCATTTCAATAGGTACCTACGTAATGAAATTATTAATTTGCTCAACTTTTTCTACTTCTCGTTTTACTCTCATTGCTATTATCTCAAATTTAGATTGAAAATTGCTTCTTAAACTTGTAAAACACAGCACAATGTACTAAAAGATACGTTCATAACTCGGTTATGTCAGACTTAGGGAGCGTTCAAGTATTACGTAACGCAATTTTTGTAGATTTTTGACCCCTCCTCCTCCCCTTGTAAACGCACCATAACGTTTTTCTATACTCCCCCCCCCCCCACTCTCTAAACGTTACGTAACACTCAAGTGACCATTTTTACCCTAAAGTCGCAAAAAAGTATGTTACAGATTTTATCCTTGGTATAGTTTTAATTGCCTTTAAAAAAAAACAATGTTACGTAACGTGTTGTAAGAAAGACCCCCTCCGCCCCTGTAACGCATCGTAACGTTTTACGAGACCCCCCCCCCCTCCGTAATTGCGTTACGTAATACTTGAACGCTCCCTTATACTAGGGTGGTAGCCGTAATAAGGACGGAATAGCATATAGTATGAATACTTATTACGAAGTTATACTAGGTTACATTTATTTCGTGTTTATTTGTATGATTTTTCCTTATTCTTTGTTTATTCTTTGCATAAAATGTTATAACTTGTTTATTTGTACGGCTGTATATTTTTATTTTGTTCGTGTCGTATTTAGTGAAAGTAACGATTATTATTGCTTTTAATCTAGAATCTTTTGAATACAACAACAACATAATAGATGTTAAAAATTTTAGTTAAAAATACATTTTATAATATTTGTAAAAACATATTTACCGATGTGGCTGAATGCGAGCCACGCGGCACGCCATTGCCTATATAATAGTAAAGCGATAAGACCGCCATTTGTACTTAGTTTAAGCTATCTTTAAGTGTTTGTGTTTCTTTTATTATTCTCTTTAAGTGCAATAAAAGATTGATAAATAAATAAATAAAGTATCGACACGACTCATCATACGACCTCTTACTAACACGAACTGTCGTAGGATTTCAAGTTTCGCCGTGCTGACTAAAGTCGATATTTGTTTCACTGTGTGTCCGTAGCATCACTTTTGTCGGTAATTGTCACTAAGTGTCAGTAACATATCACTAAGTGTCATCATCATCACCATCACCACTAACCTCATCATCATGCGGTCTTGTCCGTCGTTCCTCCCGGCGATGTTCCCTCACGGGTGAGGGGGAGCGGCGGGGAGGGGGGGAGGGGGACCGCATTCTGTGGGGAGGATATATTATATAATTAATAGAGTTAAAAAACAGGCTAATGAAATTACTGTATTGTCACAAATTCTTTGATAAGTGTACAAAATCCATACTAATATGTATTATAAATGCGAAAGTAACTCTGTCTGTCTGTCTGTTACTCAATCACGCCTAAACTATAAATTTATAAAGAATAGAAAAAATTCGATCATGAGGTGGGACTCGAACCCGCATCCTTTCGCGCCATTTCTATTCTTTATAAATTTATATTTATAAAGCATTTGAATACCATAAAACCAAAAATATAAATTCACGCCTAAACTATTGAACCAATTTTCATGAAATTTAGTATGTAGATATTTTGATACCCGAGAAAGGACATAGGCTACTTTTTATCCCGGGAAAATTACGCAATCCCGGAAATCCCACGGGAACGGGAACTATGCGGGTTTTTCTTTGACTGCGCGGGCGAAGCCGCGGGCGGAAACCTAGTTTGAAATAAATCTGTCCGTACCAAAATCACTTTATTATCATCAATTTTATTAACATAACAATATTATGTTATTCCTAAATACAGGACGTTGCTGATTAACCAAACTAGGAAGAAATTGGAATGAATGGATTTTTTAGCCTTGTTAAATTTTTACTTAAATACTTAAATATTGTAATAAAAAAAAAATATTCATAAAAATGTGCATTTTTAAAATAAACCTTGAATATATTTTTTTACAAAACCCAAAAATCATTTCCAATTTGTCAGAACTACAGCAAATTTAAATGAGACTACATGGCAGCCATCACCTTTCAAATAAAAAAGCCGTGTGTCACTCGGGGACTGCCGCGGTAAAGCTATTGCATGCTATGCCTTCAAGCCACACCTCCGCGCCCGTCCCCGTGGGGAGCGTGAGGTTTTTTCGTTACGGAATTTCTGGATTGGTCCCCGCGCTCAAGGCCCGCGATAGAAGCTATGCAATAGCTTAAAAGAATTATCAAAATCTTTTACTTAGTTTAACGTCCTGAAGTATCAAAACAAAAAAATCTCACCTTCGTCTCAATCCCGCGCGATTAGCATGTATGAATTCTTCTTGTTTTCGCAATAATTCGTCATCATTGCGTCTTGAACGAGCCAGTTCATTCTCTATCTCTATTGTTGTGTTCTCTATGTATCTGTAAAGATGAAAAAAGAGATAAGAAGAATTATAAATTTTCAAGTAAAAATTGTGTTTAATCTGTAGATACAGACAGGTTAAATATAACTCAGGCCCCGGAATCACAGACACAAAAGAAAATCTATTGTGTCGTGGACCGATCGGGCCGTTCGGGGCTCAATGGGTTAATTATAAAAAAATTGAATCGCCTATAGGGAAAGGAAAAGATAAGAAGAGTGCGATACATATTATTTTTAATACAATAATTAATATGTAGGTACAGACCGGTTGAATAAATGTATAATATCAAACTTATATACCCTGTTTTTCAACATGTAGAATATGCATACTATAAAAAAAAATTAAGTTGCTTGATCGCTCATATCTCAGAAAAGAACAAACTGATTTAGGTGCTTTTTCACTTTTGCATTATTCATCTTCACTTAAAATATAGTGTTTATCAGTTATTACCATCTCCAATTTTCCATTAAAATTTCATCACAATCAAGCAGTTTTTATTAAATCTTAACAAACAACATAATTTCTCTTCTTCATACTAATAATAATAAATAAATTCACAAAACACATACCTCTGCGGTGACCTCCTCAAATTCCTACTAGCGGCTCTAGCAAGAGCGCTCCTTTGTTCCGCTATGAATCTTTCTGCTGCGTCGTCTATGTCTTTAATTGGTCCTGTTTAATATAATATAGTTTTATTACATTGAGATATACATATGGAGACGACACCGCCTACATCACATATGTTCCGCTCACCATAAGCCATATATATGGCTTAACTGCACGCTCATTTTTTATTTGTTTTAAAGTGAAACGCATCAACACTCGTAACAATCGTAACACACGCGCCTTCGTGTGTGTTACGATATTGCACAAATAATACAACTACTAACTAACTTTTCATCGGTAAGTACCTAACTAGGTAATAATTTTTCAAAATTAATTAGAGCAAAAAAATGGCGCACAGATTTTGTTCGTGGTGTCTCCTCCATACGTAGTAATATTATCTCAATGTTTTATTATCATAAAAAAATATATCGTAATTATTAGAACAAAAACATGAGGGTATAATTGTTGGCCAAGCGTGGGTTTGTGCATCTTATAATATTGTTAAACTTTAATAAAAGTAACATTAATGTTTTCACAATTATTGTTTGTATTTTATTATTTTTTTATAAACAAATTTTTACAGATGTTATTCTGTGGCTGAAATGAATTAAGCTGCTCAGCTGTTTATAATATAATGGGCACCTTGTAAATATATAAATATAAAGCATTAAAACACACGATTTAAAAATAACAAACACTCAATATAAAATATACAGCAAATATTCTAATTCAAGTTTATTTTTAAGAAAAAAGAACTAATGAATAGTAATGTGACGAATACTAGTTTATATTTTCTAAATAAACGAACTTCTAAAATGTATATAAAACATAGTCTTCCATATTTTACCTGTACTATCACTATATGGTGTAAAACTAAGTCGCTTCCCGCCGTTTGTATGTCTGTATGCTTAAATCTTTAAAACTACGCAACGGATGTTTATGCGCTTTTTAATAGATAGAGTGATTCTCGAAGGACTTCGTATATAATTTATAAGGCAAAATCGCGGGAGGAAAGATAATTATTTAAATATACATACGTATTTTGTTTTACAAATAAAGCAAGCCCAAAACATACAATTATTTTTTCTTATAAGTTGTGTCGATCGCATGTTTCACGCGTTATTCTTATTTTTTCAACTATTATTTATTTATTTTTTATTTCAAGTGGAAAAGTGTAAAAAAAAACAACGAAACAAGATTTTTTACTTAAGTATTATTCGTATTCGTAACATCACTTAAAAATAAAAGCACTAAGCAAAAAAGCTACAAAACCATACAAAAGTGCATCACAAACATTCTAGTGCTAAGCGATATCTAAATATAAATAATTAACTCCACAAATAAGGCAATATCTTATTTAAATTATGAGTGATTTTTTAATTATTTAGGTTAAAATGGAAATCTGCCATACTTTTAATGTTATTATTATGTATTTTATATAAGTGAAATGTACAAAGTAATTGAATTTCTTTTATTTTTATTAAGAATTAATAATAATATTGCCTTTTAAAGCAAATATTGTCATCTCTTTCTTTCAAAGCATTATGATTACAATAAATTATTTATTTATATAAACATTTTTTTTGTATTATCTCGATTTTCGGGAGTTAATCATTTCTAATCGTGCAATACATTAAAATTACCGAATTTTTGCTCGAGCGTGGGGCTTAGGGGCGGTGTCTTTTGTATGCGCGTCGGTATGTAAGCTGGCAACCCTACACACACGTTCATATTATATTAGTGTTGCCAGTTAATTATAAGTTAATTTATTATATTCATTAACTAATATAAATACTAAATAGTACAAGAAATTACCAATTTTTGACAATTACCAAAATCTTTTGAAGTGAAACTTCTTTAGACGCGTTGAGAGTAAAATTTCAAGGTTGCATCATGGCAATACCGTCACGTCATTGAGTAAGGCGACGATTTTGGTATGTTTCAATCTTGCCAAAGAAGTTTCACTTCTGACACGTGTCGGCACGCTCTTTTTTTCTTATTAAATTTTGACAATAACAAAAATCTTGTATTCCTATAATAAATACAAAAAAAAAGAACTCACCCTCAACCGGAGGCTGAAAGTTGCCCTTAAAGTGTGGATTGATGAGCACTTTCTTCCCCGTCAACGGGGGCAAATTCGGGGGCAAAACTGGCAACATTCTAACTTCTTGCTCCACGTTTTTACCTGGCAACACTGGTAACGGCTGCCTTATAACTTGGGGCAAATTGGGCACAATTTCCCGGGGCACAAACGGTCTATATACCGGGAACATTGGCCTTTCGAAGTTTTGGTTTGGGAATGTTTCTTCATTGGGACGGTAGAATCTTTGGAAATTTTGGAACTCAGGCCGTATTTCCGGTTGTATTTGTCTCTCTTGTTGTTCGTGACGTATTTCCGGTATCTCGGGACGCATTTGGGGCGGACTGGGGCGGGGAGGGGGGAAAGACGGACGGGGGGCGAAGTTCGCCTGAAAATAATAGGTATATGTTAATAAATTAATAATATTATGTGTTTATTAGTGTGAAACGCAAGAGGTTTCATAATTTGCGGATATAGTCAGTGATAGTTTATTTAAAACTGTTTAATTTCATAGATTTTTTTGGAAATAATGATAAGACAAAATGATTTTTCTTTGAATCCATAGAAAAAATTTTATTTGTTTCATTCAACAAATACATAATAAGTTTCAAAACTAGCTACTAGGCTACGCATCTTATTAAATCTACTATAGTAGGTATTTGTAAAAAAAAATGATTTTTAAATGCATAAATAAAAGTTCCCTAATCCATAATTGCTCGTACATGAGCAATATTCATACCGGTATTTCTTTATAGCCGACCAATTATTAATTTTTTTAGTAAATATAGACATTTTGTTCAATTAAATTGAAACAAACAAACACATCCTTACCCGAAACTGCATATTATTCCGTCTATATGGATGCGCGTGTCTGTGCGGGCGCCACGCGCCGCGACCCCGACCAGAACGAGGCACATACACTTTATCTGGAAATTATAAATAAATAAATATTATAGGACATTATTACACAAATCGACCTAGTCCCACAGTAAGCTCAATTAAGGCTTGTGTTGTGGGTACTAGGCGACGATAAATATAATATTTAATAAATACATATATAGATAACACCCGGACCCAAGGACAAATAATTGAGTTCATCACACAAGTATTTGCCCTGACCGCGGATCGAACCCGGGACCGTCGGCTCAGTAGGCAGTTACTTTACCACTGCGCCAACCGCGTCGTCAATTATTATTATAATGTACGAAAAGATCCTATATGGAAAGTTTAAACTTTTGAAAAATTTGAAAGACATGAAGAATATTAAAACAAATCAAATAAATATAAGAAAATTACCCTAGTATCATTGCTGCAATAGGTCTCATCAACTTTAAAATATTTGAAAAACAAAAAAAGATTAGAAATCATGGACATAGACTTCTAAACTAAATAAAAAATAAGATTTCATGAACACTTTTAAATATTATTGAAATATATTATGCCAAAAGGCTATTTATAATCCATAAGAGAACATAAAAATCAATCTTTGCCATTTTAATAGACATCTTGTTTTCAAATGTGCTTCAAAACTAACAGTTTCATTAAAACTTAATTATATTAAGCCAGATCAATCCTAGAACTTCTCAACTAATACATAGCAATACCACATTAAGAAAAATAAGAAAGAGCACTTACCAAGAGAATCCGGTATATTTCTAATTTGTGGGGTCCGTTGTGACCCCACTGGTCGTTCTGACGTAAATCTCTCTCTATTCAGATCTCCTAAAAGATAAAAACGTAATAATTAACTAACAAGTCAATTTTATATGGATAAGTAGATACCATCTATACTAATATTATAAAGAGGAAAAGTTTGTAATTATGTAATTATGTACGTATTGTTTTCACGCCTAAACCTCTTAACCGATTTTGGTGAAATTTGGCACTTACAATCTTTAGACCCTGAGAAAGAACATAGGCTACCTTTTATTGCGAAATATGTACCACGGGCGAAGCCGGGGCGGACCTCTAGTTTATGATAAAATGCTTGTGGTGAAATATTACCAAATTATATAAAATACAGATACAGATTGCAGAAAAAATGTTTTATAGTTTCTCTTAATACATTCTAAGTTTTAATGTTTTTGGCTGATTTAATGATGCTAATAAATTTAGTTATAATGTACTTACCAGCTAGAGGAGCCATTTCTGATGGAACAATTTGCGGTGACTCCATAGGTGCTGCTGGCTGCAAGGGAAGATTTATATTTATACTTTTAAAAAATGTAATAAATTTACATTTGTACCCCAACTGTTAAAACACTCAGTTTAACAAAAACTAGACTAAATTTTGAACAGATATTAAATGCATTTTATTCATTATTTTATTTCACCCGTTGTTTTAAACACTTTAAGTTAACAAGTCTTTCATTTCTATACATATTTTAACTAGACAAATTAATTCTCAAAAATACATAAAAGCTCCATAACCTTATCAAAAATGCCTTTTACATTCATTACATTCTAAGCTTCTCCTTTTGAATTACCATACTATATTTCAAATAAGTCAAGAATATTAAAGCTATACTTATATATATAATATATCCTTATATATAATACTAAATCAGTGCTGTGCTGTTGAAGGCACAGCTTAATACTGAGTTGGTCCCCTTTTTGCTAAAGGTCTGCCACACTTTTGTCTTTTCTGTGTTTTTTGTATTCCTTATTCTTTTTATTATATCTGTTGTTGGCTTTTGGCGAAATAAATTATTCTTTCTTTCTTTCTTTCTTATTCTTTCTTACTCACAATAGGCGGAGGCACAGCATGTTCCCTCTCATATGTAGGTTCATACGGTGCATAGGTAGAATGCTCTGGACGTTTGTTTGGCACTTCAACTACTATGTTCGGCACAACACACTCCGCTTCTGGCGCGTATTGTACAGGCTGAAAATTGTAGAGATTAGTACTATTTTTTTTTAAATAAATAAATAAATAAATATTATAGGACATGTTGAATTTATATTTTTGGTTTTATGGCATTCAAATGCTTTATAAATATAAATTTATAAAGAATAGAAAAAATTGCCATAAAACCAAAAATATAAATTCAACAAAAAAGGTCGTGTTCCATCGTTACAATATTGTATTCACTGAAAAGTGCTTCATATTGGTTGAAATGGTTGTTAATCATCTCAATAGATGGCGTGCGGTGTGTCCCTTCAGACACATAAAACTGAAAGAATAGAATAAATTCGATTGCTCTGGCGGGTCACGAGTGGCTGAGTTGGTGAGGCATCCGCCCCGGAATGGCGCGAAGGATGCGGGTTCGAGTCCCGCCTCGTGATCGAATTTTTTCTATTCTTTATAAATTTATATTATAGGACATTATTACACAAAACGACCTAGACCCACAGTAAGCTCAATTAAGGCTTGTGTTGTGGGAACTAGGCGACGATAAATATAATATTTAATAAATACTTATATAGATAATAGCACCCAGACCCAAGAACAAATAATTGAGTTCATCACACAAATATTTGCCCTGACCAGGGATCGAACCCGGGACTGTCGGCTCAGTAGGCAGTTACTTTACCACTGCGCCAACCGCGTCGTCAGAATTGTAGAGATTATGTACTATTGTTTGAATATTTATAGATATTAGTGTGATGAGATGTGAATCACTGTTATTTTATACTAGCTGCGCTCCGCGGTTTCACCTGCGTGGCTCTGCTCCTGTTGGTCTTAGCGTGATGATATATAGCCTATAGCCTTCCTCGATGAAGGGGCTATCTAACACCAAAATAATTTTTCAAATCGGACCAGTAGTTCTCGAGATTAGCGCGTTCAAACAAACAAACTCTTCAGTTTTATAATATAACCCATTGACCACCGAGCGGCCCGATCGGGCCGAGACACAATAGATTTTCTATTGTGTCTGTGATCCGAGGACTGACGGATTAATAATAGTATAGATGTTTGTCTTCAATTATTTATGAAAACTAACCTATGTTTTGTATTAAATAAAACACATCATTTAATCAAGATATAATGTTCAGATTTTTTAAGGTTATCTAACAAATCGCATTTCACAGAGGAAATGGTTGAATCCAAAACTAAACTATAAGATTTCTATGTAGCAACACAAAATCTCATACCAAGCAGGCATATTTTGCTTATTTTGTATAATTTTCGTACATTTCTTTGTAAATTCTGACAAGTAATGATTTCGAAAGGTTCATACATACATTCTCTTTTGGTTTATCATACTTTCCAATTACATATATCGAAGCCACCCAAAGCTCATAACAAGATTACAAACTTATAATAATTTTGTGTAACCCGCGAAAAAATACTTCTTAAAAACCATAAAAACTCGAAGGGTAGATAATTTTAAGCATTACCTGGGTATATTCAATATTTTGTTCAGCATAATCAGTTGGTACAACAATTTGTTCTCTGTAAGCTGTTCCCCTTGCCGACGGAACGTTTTGTGAATTCGCACCGTCGTAATCGTCAGCCAATAACTGTTCTTCTTCGTCATTTCCCAAATTATAATCTGCGAGGCTGTGATCTCCTAAATCTTCGCCTAATAAATCCTCGCTGCAAAAAAAAAGAACGATTCAAACACATGGATAGTTTGACCTGCCTATACGTATGTTTTTTTCACAACAACACTATGATTAGGCAAATGTTTTTAATTCAAATGCAACTAAATTTAATGCTTATTCGAAATGTACACTATGAACTATTGAATTGAGTTAATTAATATGAAATTATTTAATTTTTATCAAAAACACTAACTTATCCGACATGTTGACAAAATAGATCGATGTAGATTATGTAATGTTGCCATCTTCACTACAATACGATTTCATGATGTTTATTGCCATATTTAATTTTAACTAAGCTAATGCATACGCGTAGAGTGAGAATGAACCATAGAGGAGGCACTAAAATGACAAGTAATGCGTGAGAGAAATACACTTATGACTATAAAGCTAAGAGCAAGCGAGACAGAAACATTGTTTTTTGTTTCTCTCATGTTATGCGATTTCTTTTGTTGGGGACAAAGGCAGTTTGTCCCAAACAAGCGGCTACAGTCCATTGTTTTGCTAGTTTTCTGTTTTTTCTCGCTGTTAAGTGACTTCAAAGTTTAATAAACGTTGACAGTGATCTGTTTTAATCCGACTTTAAGTGAAAATATGGTGCGTTGTAGTGTGATTGGTTGTAAAAATCGGCCGGAACGAAGATTACCAAATATTACCTTTCACACGTAAGTAAACTTATTTGAAGTATATTGTTTTATAGAACTGGATATAGTTGATACATTTTCATTAACTCTAATGTGAAATTATGTACAAATATATAATATTTTCATCGAAATAGACGTAAACATTTTTTTGTGTTATCCGACTAAATTACGAAGTGTTCTTGTTGTTCAGGACGCCATTTGTTTTTACGTAGTTTCAAATTTATGGTATAATCATGTGATTAACATTAGGGATACCAGTACAGGGTAAAATTTTCCCCAAAATCGTGAAATGTTTTTTTAATATTAAATATGTTTTTTAGGTTTCCAAAAGAAACAAGTACATTAAACAGATGGATTCGAGCTACCGGAAGGAAGAACTGGTTACCAGGAAAAAGTCACAGAATATGTTCTATACATTTTGAGTCGCGTTATTTTCGAAAAACGAAAAAAAAAACCTATTTGATGCCCAATGCAATTCCAACACTTTTAAAACAACACTCTTTAAAAAAAACGCACCTAAGGTTCTTACCTCACAGGTGGTGTGGAAAAAGAACCAATACAATACAACAGTGAATATATATATATATACTAGCGGTCCGCCCCGGCTTCGCCCGTGGTACATATTTCGCAATAAAAGGTTGTGCCAAATTTCATCAAAATCGGCCCAGTAGTTTATGCGTGAAAACCATACATACATACATACATACAAACCTTTCCTCTTTATAATATTAGTATAGATTTAAAAATTGCGGGACGTAGCGTTTGCGGCGGTACCGGCCAGCCGCCCGGCTATATATATTTTTATACCCGTGCGAAGCCGGAGCGGGCCGCTATGTTTTTATATACAACGTTCATAATTTTTCTGTAGTGTATTTACTATTTAGTATCAGCATTGCACCCGTGCGAAGCCGGGGCGGGTCGCTAGTTAAGTTAATAAATAACAAAATCTTTTCAAATCTGTCTTTTTCTTCATAAACCTATCTTACAAAAAAATACCCAAACATTTATAGATATTTTGCCAGTTTTTCGGATAAAAAGTTTTTGTAATAGTTGGCAACATTGACGTAAGGATTCGCCATCTCGTTCGGGTATACGCCGATGTGATCTCTAGTACATTCTCCCTCTACGTGCATACGCATAGCGGCATAGCCATGGCATAAACTTTTATCTCAGTATCAAGTATTTATCACTGTTAAAAAAATCGTGTCTGACCTCAAAAAATAGTAGTTAAATAAGTTTGCGAGATACAACCTATATTGCACGATACGTTTTTAATATCAGGTAAAACTGTACTTTATTGGACGTCGAGTTGAGAGGCGTCTAGAATTGTTTTTCTTGAAATGAATAGCTAAATTTGACAATATCAAAGCAATAAATATGCGTTACAAAAACAAAATG
This sequence comes from Colias eurytheme, assembly GCA_907164685.1. Classification (NCBI taxonomy): domain Eukaryota; kingdom Metazoa; phylum Arthropoda; class Insecta; order Lepidoptera; family Pieridae; genus Colias; species Colias eurytheme. Next base: position 28,057 of record CAJQZN010039916.1, read on the forward strand.
GAGTAATGTTCTACACATATTATAATAGTTTTCTGGTTTTCAAAAATTCACAACTCAAAAACTAAAAGTTTTCGTCAACTGAAATTTCAGATTAAGGTTCCATAGGATAATTATAGGTCTACCAGAATCTGATGGCATATTTATATTTAAAAAATAAAAGATTTTCATGTGGCAACTTTATTTGACAACTATCAAATTGGTTGTCAAATTAATAATAATAATAATAAATAAATACACTTTATTTAGCACCAAATAAAAACAGACAATATAACAAAAGAAAAAAAGACAATATAATATATAGCCAAAAAGGCGGCCTTATCGCTACTGAGCGATTTCTACCAGGCAACCTATGGGTAGGATTTTGAATTAAAAAGGGGAAAAACAATAGGTGGTGCAGTAATGAAAAATTTAATTATAATACATTTAAACCAAATAACTAACTACTACCACTAGACGCATTCTTTTAAAAAAGTTGGAATCCTTCGGCATCAGGGGCACTCCTTTAGCGTGGTTTCAATCCTATCTCACTGAACGTAGGCAAAGAACTTGTATAGGTCAAAAGCACAGTAGCTATGACACAATCAACTTTGGCGTACCACAAGGCAGTGTGCTAGCACCGACCCTCTTCATTCTCTACATAAATAGTCTCTGTTCCTTACAGCTACCCAAATCAAAAATCTTCACTTATGCCGATGACACTGCCATCGTCTTCTACGACAAAACCTGGGAAAAAGCGTACGAGGTTGCAAATACTGGTATAAAGCAAGTCTCTAATTGGCTGAATCTCAATCTCCTAACGCTTAACGCAGAAAAAACAAAGGTCATCAATTTCAGCGTTAACAAAAGAAACTCATGCAAACAGCGCCTCGCCATTAAATTTCACTATGGCAACTGCTCACAAAATAACATAATATGCGACTGTCCCGCATTCGAAGAAGTTCAAAATATTCGTTATCTTGGAGTCTATGTAGATAACCATCTCAACTGGAAAAAACAAATAGATTATGTCTCAGGTCGCCTACGTAAGCTAATATATATATTTAAAAGAATGGGCCAAGTCGCTTCGGACAAACTGCTTAAAATGATCTACTGCTCATTATGCGAATCCATAATCAACTACTGCATTGTAGTATGGGGTGCTGCACATAAAACACACTTAATGAGAGTAGAGCGTTCCCAACGAGCCATACTAAAGGTATCATATAGGAAACCCCGTCGCTACCCAACTGATATCCTCTACCAGGAGACCGGTTGTATGCAAGTGCGACAACTATACATTATGTCGGTCGCTCTTCGGTTTCACAAAACTGCACCATCAAATATGTATGTCCCTTCTCGTTCCCAAAGATGTAGAAAATGGAATAGACCTAAAACTAAACTAAATTTTGGCAAAAAATCATATCTATACATGGGTCCTTTTATTTACGAAAAACTAAATTTAGCAACTAACCTCCTACCCCTGACCAAGAGGCAATGCAAAAAACATATAAAAAATTTCCTTTGTGGTTTGGACTACGAACACACCGAAAACTTCCTCAGACCATTAAAATAATTCTACAAACTCACTCAAGACATCCATCCTATCTCATTCACTCTCAGAAATTTATTCAACTAGCATATTGCATGTATTTTCGTAGTTAAGAATTTACCTCTGTATAAACTGTGTAAATAGACGTAAGCTGGAAGAGACTATTCTCCACAACACAGGGAATCCTAGTGTGGAGATTAGTGCATTGTATTATCTACAAAATGTTTATGCAACAATAAAGATTTTTGTATTTTTTTTTGTATTATATTATAAATATATACAAATTATTTGTGTTGATGATTAATTTTTAGGATTTTGTCTTCAAAATCTTCGAAATGTCGATTAAACCGCTGCGATCACAAGCAAGAGGTGTTGTTTACAATGTGTATAGAAAAATATTCGATGAAGAAGGGTCAAACACATCACAATTTTCAATTTTAAAGCGCGTGACAGATTTTATTGCTAAATTGGACTTACCCGTTTTGATACTTTAAATTAAAAATGTTATAAATAGGTAGCTATAATATTGTTTGTTGATTAAAATATAATTTTATGAAAACTTATTACAGGAGTTTCCAATTCGGCTATTTGTCAAGTCCAAGGTGTACATGTCAATTTTATAATGTGTTAATACTTACGAAAATAAACATGATTTTATTTTATTATTGTTTTATTTTATAAAAAAATATATAAACAATCGTTAAATATGTATAGTAAATAAGTTTTGATCTGCATTATCATTACATCCATATTTTCACCTGCTATTTATTTGTGTAAATACATAATATATATTATTACCTTGTATGTATTACCTTTAGAAAAGTAATATGTATATTATACATGTAATAAGTACCTACCCTTAAGGTGCCTACATAATATTACGTGGATATCTCATTATTAAATACAGTATTATCCACTTGTTTAATGT
>CAJQZN010039919.1:0-17244 GCA_907164685.1 Colias eurytheme
CTCTCGATTTTTTCCCCTTGTCCCCATGATTTTTGTACGGCGTTGCGGAATAATGGATTAAAAGCAGTATAGCAATAGTATGACACAGATGCCGTACATGGTCAAATGACCAAATTTACCCCCGGTAACTCTCGGAAATTAAATAAAAATTCCGACTTGGTGGACCCACATTTTTGTACGGCACTGAGCGGTTTCTTATTATTTTTAATGGATCTATCGATGGTTAAGAATGCCGTACAAAAATATATGACCAAAATTTACCGAGTCTACCTGTACTTTTCAATTCTCATCTGCACTCAGTTGGACAGCTTACAAGTGACGGCATAGTGATGAATCTTATTATTTTTTGCTCTGCTATCGTTCTAGATATGTCCCATGGTGGTTCATTTGACCCATATTTTTGTCCTATGCGGGCTTGTAGTCTAGACGTCTTAAATGCATAAGTGTACCGTTTTTGAAGATCGAATGTTTGTATTCGTAACCTATCTACACCTTTTTACTTATAATATCATTGAGGGTAACATACAAAGTTTCAAGAAAAATGCACCTTATTAACAGTGGTTAAGATAACTACTTATCAGTAATATATTGTGCAAAGGGGAAATATATGAGAATTATCCGACAAGCTGAGTCAGACGCAATACTGCAACGTCATTCTATTCTATTGAGGCGATGAGGTGATGTGATATGATTAATTGCAGAGTAAGCTTAAAGGATTTGTTCGGAGATATTCAAGAATCGTTCGTGTGTGAACTTCCTCCGTTAATAAAGATTAAGAATGTATTAGAGAACGAAGAAGAATAAGGTGTCTCAGGTAATTGATTCGTATAACAAGGCAATATAACCATGTTACTTAAATGTAGTTTGTAGATAGGAAGGGGATAATTATTCTTTTCATTCTCTGTTTAAATTTAATACCAGTCGTATAAAACTATCCGCTAGGTACCATAATAATTAATTTGGAAGTCCGCCAATTGTCTTTAGATTTAACCAGTTAGTAACATAGATGCTATAAAATAAATGCACTGGAAAAATTACTTGCAGTTAGTTTCCTAAACTTCAAATTACAAATCGGAGACTTTTTTTATTGATACGTTGTATTAAATAATAGGCACAATCATTTCAATAACAAATTTTATTTAGCTCATACTAAAGTCGTAACAACGGAAATTAATTCTATAACATGATTTTCTGTTATTAGAGGATCTTAGGCTTATAATAACGTTTCGTTTTAAGCATAATATTAATGTACACATCTCACGTGTCTTTGAGAATGAAATTGAAAATGTCGTGGAGGGTTGTACATTCATATCTATTGTTCACAGCGCTTTCGGGATTAGGATAATATAATATATGAAGTGTTTTTAGGGTTCTGCAGTCAAATTGTAGATCCATTTTGGTTTTGTATTATTTTGTTTGTGTTATATGTTTATCTCGAGATATGGTAATAGTTCTGTGCCTCCAGTGAATAAGGGAGTAAGACGAGTTATTCCCTTTGGTTTTTATTGCACCATTGGATTCAGCTCGTCAGAATACACAACATATCAAAAGGTCATATCTCTAGCTGCGTCCTAACCCATTTTTTCGAATGACCCAAACGGTATAAGTAGGGTGTGATTAACGGTATAAGTTACCTTATCCATCATTTTAGACAATCGCAAAGGAACTATTCGTCTCGAGTCATAAGTACCCACGAACACAAAGACGTATGTGTAGTTATACTTTTTGAATAAAGACTTAATTCATTTTGTTCCATCAGTCCTAACATTATTTTAGTATTAAACGCATTTGTGTCATTTTTCCAACATGAGCATAAAGGAACAACTCTTTTAGTGTCATTGGTTCAAGTGACGACATGAGACAGTTTGGCATTAATGCCGTGTTGCTATTGGTCTATTAATTGAATACTGCACGGAAACAACACACACTATTGCTTATTATTTTTAAATCGTTTTTTTCAATAAATCTGCAACAACAAATCTTTATATTTTTTAAAAAAGGTATTTATCAGTTAACTTGGGATACTACTATATTTCTATGGAAATAAACTATTTTTTGCAATAGATATTAAAAATACAGTTAACACATTAAGTGCATTTAATGATATTATACTCTTTGTTTATATAAATACAGAACGATAATTGAATCATCTAAAAAAAGCCAACAAAAATGTTAAACTCATATTTTCTTCTTATAATTGGGTAAGTTTTTAAAAAATAACTCGTTTTTAATCTTTTTCTTAAAAAATTATCTTACTACAATAATCAAGACAATAATACTATAGTCTATAATTATAGTCGCATAAAAAAAAGTATTTATAACCAGTCTTGACAATTATGAATATTGTTTTCTCCGCATATAGCGTTTTAGCCACTGTGCTTTGGTAATTTGCCTTTTTTATAGGAAAAAAATCCGCAATATCGATACTTCTTTGGTCCTGCATTTTCGTAAACATTTTATGGATACTCTGATACCACATATTTTGAAAAAATTGGGCTATTGTCACGTAGTCTCTTCAAAGTGCGTGCCACAAGTCGTATTTGCATCCAAGGCACCTTCAAATCTGTGTTTAATTTTTTCATAAAATCTTTGCGGCTCATTGTATTTTCTTTATTTATCTACATTATTTTGATATTATATGATATAGAAATTGTTAAAATTCTATATCATGCCGTAAAATATCGCCACTGACCACCTATAACTTTTCCTGTATTAACTGAACATACAGGAATATGGTTTTCGGGCTTCTCTTATCTCTTTATAGTGCTTGTATCCTCAATGTATACCACCATGACATTGTGGCGTTGCCACTTTTATTATCTATATTTTATTATCTGTGGCGTTCCGAAACGGAACGCACTTGATCGAATTTTAAATTGATTCGACGATTAATTTTCACTAGGACAATAGTTAATACGCAAAACGCAATACGCAGTTGATACGTATTTAATACCAATACTCAATTATTGTCTCCTGCTAAACTGTACAGACTAGACTCATTGCGGTGACTGGTGAAACATTGTATAGCATTAACAACATAGTACTGTATTATTGAAAGATCGATTAAAGGTTTATTTTACAATCTACGACTTTCATTATACATGGGTAACAAAACCCCATAACATATTCGGTTTTACTCCGGACAACATCTTCAGCCACCCAATCCCTTTGCTTGAAGTCCAAATCCAGCGGAGGACAATAATCGTCATTTACTAAAATTGAAGGTTTTTCGTCCTAGTATAAAAGTTGTCTGGATCCCATTTTATACTCAATCTATAGTATAATACTATAGATATCATGTGAAACGTGACTTGGAAAAAAATTATTCAAATACTTAAATCACAAAATAAAAATTTGAAACAATTTTAAAAGTTACGAAAAGCCCAATTATACGTCAAAATGACGCACAACATCCTCTTTACAACCAAATGGCGGAATTTACCTGGATGAGCCAACTATGTAATGCTAGGTCTCGACGGCTAATAAGTTGGTTCTGGATTTTGCAGCGATTCGATGGTAAATATAGAAGAGTTCATACGTCAAATTTACGTAGATTGGACTTCTAGGGTTAAATGCATAAATACCTAAATGTTGTTTTGTTTTTATTATCTAATAACGATAAAAAAACCCGTTGATTTCATTCGTTTTTCAAGCTACGTGCATAGTTTTTCCACTAAAATGCCTCAATTGAGTCATAAAGTACACAAATTTCAAGCATAATAAGTCACATCATTTCTATAAAACCAAAACTGGCAATAATATAAGTCGTGTTGTGCGATTATGAACATAGTGCATAAGGGCATAAGTCGTTATATTGCAAAGAGTAAAAAAAAAATTATGTGAATACATTGAGTTATTCCATGAAGTACTCGTTCATAAGGCCACAACTACAAAAAAACACGAAAAAAGTATATTTATGGGGATGTTACAATATGTGTTCATATGTAAAAATATAGTCTAACATCATATCTTACATATACAAGCTTAAAATTTTGAATTAATAAAGATTTAGTATTGATATATAGTTTTTTGTCTCTCCTGAAAAGTGCTGTTTTTGAGTTATTCCCTTATTCACTGGAGGCACAGAGTTTATTTCATACAGTATCGTAATTTCTTAATAATGGTTTGCTCAATTGCCAAATAATGTATGTGAATGGAACAAATAGAACTTATGATATCGAAAATTTCTAGTTAGTACAAAAAATATTTGTTATTTTCGAACACACACCATTAAAACAATTATTTTGTACGTATAGAACTTTTAGCAGCTACTTAAATACGACTGGCACTCCAAAACTTAAACTTGTCAGTCTAGCCATATTACTCTTATCTTTTACACAGCACATTGAAGCATTTAACTGTTTACTTCTAACTTAGTTTAAAACAAATATTTTTACTGTTATCACAAGTCTAGACAGAGAATTTAGTATAAGCCACTTGGAGTAAAATTATTTTACCTTTCCCGCAGTGTTTGTGGATTAAGTCCATAATCTTATTGAAATTGGATTTTAAAATTGGCTAGCATTTTGTAGAACGTTATCTTGTAAAAGATAAGTCGTATGTGTCGTGAAGTCTATGATATAAGATATAGAATCGTATTGTATGAACTTATTGCAGCAATTGAATGTAAAATATTTTTTATTTTATAATTGTTATGTGTATTATGTCGTTATGTAAATTTAGGCTGGGTTACATCAATCATTGTGTTATTTGACATATTATCCAAGCAAAATATTATGCATTCTATATACCTATTACATATTCTATATATTTCAAAAATCTCTTCATCAATAAAAAATTGGTTGTCTGTAAAGTCGGTTTACTGACGATAGCTGTTGATCGTGACAACGTCCGATTGTGCTTCTTTGTCGTTCGTTCCGCGCTCTCGCTCGCACTTCAAGCCTTACATGGAACGCCTCAGAGCGAGGTAACGCCGCATGAGTCATGTTTTTTCGTGCGTGCTGGCGGCTCTATCAAATTATAAGACGTTGCCACGTCTAAAATTACGTTACCATGGTTGATTTCATTAAATGGTGCATTACACTATAGTTTAATGAAGTAATCTGGTCATTAAAACTTAATACCAAGTTAGTACTAAGAATCTACCAATCTGTTAACACGAGTTAAACTAAATACCTAATATTCCGAGAATTTGCAAAGTTTGGACATTTTCCGGAAAACGAATATACAGAAATTTATATACCTATTTAATGCAACTTACGAAATGTATATAATATATTATGTATGTTCAGTTAGGTATCGTTCCAAAACAGCTGATTAAGAATTTAAAAGATAAATTAGATCTCTAGACTTATACCTAATATAATGACAATTTAATAATTATAGTTTATATTTTAAGAAAAGAGGGAAATTCTGAATTCGTCTTCAAGATTTTTATGCTATAATATGTTAGGATAGGTTTCACAAATTGTGAGGCAGATAATGAAAATTATCATTTTTTGCACAAGAATACGAATATTTTCGATTACATTTCAAAGTTAATCAAATAATAAGCAAGGGTGATCAAATTTTCAATACCCTCCCGGGATGTAAAGGGAATCCAACTACAGTGATTGCCCGGAAAAGTTCATATTACAGATTCAGGAAATACGAATAAAGTACGTCAATACTGAATAAAATATTTGGTTCGTTGAATTTAATTATTTAACAACTGAATACAAAAAGAGGAGATTTTTGATGCAAAAACCGGTTTCGCCTGCTGAAAATGAAGAAGAACAGATACCTAAATAATCAAAAGATAACTGTTTTGAATATGATTCTTGAAGTGAAACTTCTTTAGGCACGTGGAGAGTAAAATTTCTAGGTCGCGTCATGGCAATACCGTCACGTCATGGAGTGAGGCGACGATCTTAGTATCTTTGAATATTTGAAGTTTCACTTCTAGCACGTGTGCTCGGCACACACGCTCTTTTTTTTGTGAAACATGTTTCATATCAGAGTAATATATAATTATCAGGATGAACAGAGAAAGTAAAAATTTAATTAATTTTCACTCCGTTATGCGTGTCAAGTGCATTAAAGGTCAAATTTGTAACTTTTACCCCGTCTCGTTCAATTTATTATTGACCATCACTTTGAGCTCAAAAAATAAACAATTAATGCCTTTGTGGGTGAGTTTAAGAAGTGAATGATACCAATTGGCCTAGTTGAAATTAAAATATATAACAAATGCATTTTTATGCATGATCCAAACATAACCAAAGGTATTAAAATTACATAAAAGTTTTTAAGTAATCCATTTTATTTTGAGACTCATTCCCATCTGATTACTTACAATCGTCAATATTTAAACATAAACACGTCATTAGAACAAAAATTAATCAAATCAAATAAAAGTCATACAGTTTAACCTTCACAAGAATACACCAGATAATATTATGACATCCGCAAAAACACTTCCACTACAATAGCGAAATATAAACGTCCCGACGACTCATTGTCGCGAATCTCAGCGAACAATACCCGGACATTTTCTCAATCACCATAACAATAGTGTGAAACCAATAGCTTCGACGCTTTACAATTTTCTCCAAGAAATTTAATACTCTCTTCCTCTTTGTTACAGATTTTCTCAATAAATGACGTGAGAGAACGCATCATACGGTGATGAAGATTGAAAAATCCAACACAAAATGGACACGAAAAGCAATCAAAGACGAAGAACAGAATGGAGGTTCACGGAAAGAATACTATTAGTCTCATTGTATATAATTTGTTTAAGTGTCAAATGCAACTCTCAGACTCTCAAAGATACGAGTCATGCTGAAAGTGTAACCAAAACTAATTTAGATAGTACCTTAGAATCTAATGCCTGCCATAGCTGTTCTAATAGTCAAACGCATGTAGATGTAAATAAAGTAAATGATAAAGACGAACCAGAAAGTGTAATGGGTAATTTAATAGATTCTATAAGTACGTTTTGCGAGAAATACGTCTTTGTAAATAATACAGAAAGACAGCTGAGCGAAGTTTTGGAAAATGCAATAGACGATGCATTGACAAAGGACAGATATGAAATATTTGAAGGGGTTGAAATTAAGTCGCTAAATGTAAGCAAATCAAACGATAAGAAAGAAGACGCAGAGGCGAGAGCACTGTTCAGTTCATATACATATGAATACAGATTATTTAAGAAGGTGAAAGATTTTATAGATACCCACATTCTGTCCATCAATTTACCGAAAGCAGCAAGGGTGATAGGATTCAGATGTAAGTATTATTCAAACTATATTTATTTTACCGCAATAAACTTTCCCTACGTTCTATTGAGAAGCAATGCGTTTACATTCAGATTTAAATATAAGGAAAAGCATCACGTGGTATGTCGGTCAATCAGAGGTAAAGAGAGTAACTTTACTTGATATGACTCATTGAGAATTATGTCACGAATGTACTTTTAAAAGTATTGTTACATCATTAAAATAATATCAGCACATGTCTAGCTTGCAAACTAACATTTATATGAATTTACCATAATATATTTTTTATTGTTGTAGTTACAGATAAATAAACGTCACATTATTGCATTAAGGCTGCAGTCTAGCAAAATTGCGTTTTCAACAAGTTATTTGACAATTTTTTCCCGGCTAATGAAATGATAAACTGAATTTTTTTTTCTTGTTTATCAATTAGTGTTATATACGCAATGCGCGTGAATTTTTTCACATTTATAAAGTTACTTTATGTTACCTTAATCAGGCCTTCAAGATAAGTCTCTTTCCCCCAAAGACATTTCGAGCTAAGTTTGTGCACTCACTACGTTGCAACCGATTACAATTTACACAATCTGATCAGCGCATTATTATCCTTATATAGTCGTTATTAAAAACTGCTGAATACAATTGCCGAAAAACTTATGATTTTCTTAATTAGAACGTTATAAATTCATTAAATTTCCCATTTTTTGCCTTACAAAATCTATTGATAAATACTGCTAAAAGTTATTTTTTCCATTAATTTATTCGAGTTGGTTGAAGACCAATGAGTATTAATCCTTTAAAAAATTTTTTTTTGAATTTTGATAATTCTTTAAATATTAAAAAAATATTTAAAATAATTAGGAAAAATCCTAGCGAATTTCTTTAGTCGCGCTCCTTGGGCCGGAGCGTTCTGACGTGTGCTCTACGCTCGATTTTCCTTCATACCGAAGTGAAAGTTGCTCTACTCCATTAAATTTAATATTTTTGTTAATTGATTATTTTTATCTTAGTTTTGTGCAAATATTCGTATTTTTAAACATTTGATTTCGATATGGAAAATAAACGAAAAAAATACGCGTGTAACTACTAGAAAAAAAATTATCTTCGAACATAAAGTTAATGAAACCAAATAGATTGCAAAGGTGATTGGCAACAATTTCTTTATTTTACGGGGTGTCAGTAAAGGGATGTATATTTCTTTAAAACTGAAGTAAGCTCATAAATTTTCTTATAATATAATTTTTTTGAAGTTCCAAAAATGTTTATTTTTCGTTTGAGAAATACGAAATATAATATAAACTTGTATTGAGAACTTGAACTTCCTAAGTTCATCCGGGGAAATCCCCATACGGGGAAAATGATTTGTTTACTCCAAAATTGATCCGAGGTGTTTTAATTTTTTCTTCTAGTCATTTTCAACGTAGCGGCATTTTGTTTGATTATTAATTTTGTAACTTAAATACAGGATGTTGGTTTTATATTCTGATCTTACAGACGCGCTGACAAATTTAGTCCGCCATTTCTAGTTTAGTCCACCAACTCTAAGTACCAATATTAAAACGAATGGATTATCATCACATCATCAAAACTCAGATGTAATGGAAGATCACAATAACATAGAAAATTCAGTGGGTGTTGAGAACTAAACAAACAGAAGTAACAGAGACGCGAAGAATAAAAAAAGAGGACGAAACGATAATTCGTTGATGCTTTCCCTTTTCGACGTATTGTTAGGGTACATCACCAATCTGCATAAAACAAAACTGATGATTCCCAATTGCTGATTAAAAATGAAAAACAAATAATCGACAACAGTGGTGAAAATTTGCTGATCACAATGAAACATCCTTCAGTGGTAGCAGATTTACTCATTTAAAATGTATCGGTGAACAGCGTAAAGGAGAGGAGGACAGGAAAACATTATGAATGTGGATGGTGGATTGTATACAGGGTGTAATCGATAAGTATGTGCAGGCGATTATAACGTTATTATTGCAGGTATCAAAAAACTTAAAACTGATATCGAAATTAATTTACCTAATGAGCAAAATGACAATAATAACTTTTTAAAAGTATAACGAGAAATATCTAAAAAATTTACTTTATACACTCCCATATCAAAAAGGGAAAATGGGACTAGTAGAAGTTAAATGTCTAATTCCGGCAAAAGACATGAATGCGGAAGATGCGGTTAAAAAAAAATTTAATGTTTGAAATACAATGCAAAAAATAACACTTTTAGGAATCATGACAATTTTTTCCAAATTCAGGGACAACTAAACGTTGCAGAAGCAGAAGTCTGCTTATTTGCTGTTTGGACTGGAGTGAATCATTCGTTAAAAATATAATATATAAAAAAGTATGTAACGTTTAGGCAAAATAAAATGATGGACCATTATCAAGATTTTACATAAATTGCCTACTGTCAGAATTGATTGATTCGAGACTTCAGCATTCGATGTCCATCAAGGACCCATCCTATATCATTCAAGCGATTGAAAAAAAGAGATAAATCCAGTGCAACCGATAAAGCATCAGAATGCTAGCAAAAGATTTATTAGGTTTATCAATATAAATCTATATATTATACATAATATAATAAATCTGTAGAAGACGCGAAGACTGACATCCGCGCGGACGGAGTCGCGGGCGGAAGCTAGTCAGAAATAAATATCTTTTGTTTTCATTTGCGTATTTTTCTATTTAATAATTTTTTAACACAAACATTACATTTTTTTTATTATATAGGTACAAAATTTGTTTATCCGTTTTATTAGTTAAACTGAACAACTTTCACTAAGAAACTTAGGTCGAAAAAAATGTATAGAGTTATGCATTTTGTATGGAAAGCTTATTTTTTTTATATTTCGTCCAAATTTCTTTGTAAAAGTTGATCAGTTATATAAACATGAAGTTGAAGATATCAATAGAAAGTATTCGCAAATTTTGTGTACTGATAAAAAAAAATCACCCGGTGTAATTTTCACGAAAATTGTTTCAAATTGTCATTTTTGGTACTTATTACGAATATTAAATTATGCATACGAATGATTTAATTTTTAAAAATTAAGTGGAGCAACTTTCCCTTAGTACATTTGTATTATTTACATATAGGATGACAGGATGCATTTGTTTGCACTACTAGACCAAGCCCTTAAAGCGCATCACACATGGTGAAGATACTATAATATTTTATTTTAAGATTCTCTAATATAAAATATTACAGTATCTTCACCGTGTGTGATGCGCTTAACTGTTAATCCATACTAATACATATTATAAATGCGAAAGTAACTCTGTCTGTCTGTCTGTTACTCAATCACGCCTAAACTACTGAACCAATTTGCATGAGATTTGGTATGGAGATATTTTGATACCCGAGAAAGGACATAGGCTACTTTTTATTGCGAAATATGTACCACGGGCGAAGCCGGGGCGGACCGCTAGTCATTTATACAATTTACGTAAAATTAACGGTAAAAACATACGATTAAACCGGCGGTGTTTAAACAACAATCAGCCGTTTTATGTAAACTCTAAAAAATTAAAAGCGTCATTTACATAATGAGTATAATTAAACACCGTCCAATGTATAAAGCTGGGCTGATTTATGAAAGGTACGTGGATAAATTAACAACAGATTTACCGCCCCTATTATATGGAAATTATAAACCAAATATCCTAAATAAATTGTAATAAATCCAAAAGTTTGTATAGCAAATGAATCGCTTTTGCATGTACGGAAACGATTTCAGGTAAATTTTGTAGATATATTTTAGAGAGATTGATTATTATTATAGACCAAACAACAAACACTGGTTGTAGATAAATAATCATATAAACATACTATTTCCCTTAATTTGAAGTGTACTCTCACTAAATAAATGTTTGATCAATGTATTAGAGCTGGAACCCGCGACGTCAATCGCTTTATCCGAGTAAAAAGTAGCCTATGTGCTTATCCAGACTATAATTTAACTCTGTACTAAATTTGTAAATTATGATTACAATATAATAAAAATACGGGCATGTTTCCACAACGCTACGTCTAAAACTCAAACTGTGCTTACGTACTATTACATATATCATAAAGCAATATTATTTCCAGTGTGATAAAATGACAAAAAGTGACAGCGCTATAAAGGTCGTCTAGCGCCATCACTTTCTCACACTGGATATAATACTGCTTTAAGACATCAAGCCCCGAGGAAGTTTTTCCTTATATCAGTTCACAAACTTCCACGTGTATAAGATTAGGATGGTAAAAATAACTTTTACCTATTCCGTTGTTACAGCGTTTGGCTTGAAGAAATTCTTCCTTCCACTCCTAATAGGCATGCAAGTTTTCAAGAGCATCCTTCTGGCGATGTTTTTGCCCAGTATATTGGGCAGCTTCGGGAAAATCCTGGGAAAAGGTAAGGACTTTGATAACTTTTCCAATTGATTCGTTGAGTTTTCGCTTTGGCGAATTCATTAACTTTACTTTGAATTGGCATTTGGGTATTTGCTTTGCGTTGATATGTGACGTGTGCTTTTAACATTTGTTATAGATTTGTAAATATATATATAGTATTGTGACTAAACGAAAAATGGACGTTTTTATTTCGTTCTTGTTTTTCTTTGTCTTGATATAACAGAAGTAATAAAGGTTTAAAAGTTTCATTTAAATACAAGTAAACTAAAACTGTAATAATTTTCTAACGTATTGTGTAAGTTCTACTCTCTATTGAAACAAAAGACGCTCTTTTAATATTAATGAAAGCGAAAATATCTCATCTTTATTTGCCTATTGTTTAGATATTTTACAATATTTATAATATCTCTAGAACAGATTTCTTATATAATAATATAATAATAATTCATTCATTTATTCAAGTAACCAGGACTCATTTTTGTTAGTAACAATTAATAACTTAAAAATTATGTTAGTAAAAATACAATTTATTATGACTGCTAGAAATGCACTCCACCGCTACAAAGCTATCAAGGAAGCAGACAGTTTGCAGCAGTGGTTTATACTTTTACCCTTTTATAATTATTCGATTCTATATTCTATAGCCAGCATATTTAATTTACCTTTCGTAAAGATATACTTGAATACTTTTCATATTTATTCGTTTTATCCTACTAATATTATAAAGGCGAAAGTTTGTATGGATGTATGGATGTTTGTTACTCTTTCACGTAAAAACTACTGAATGGATTTGAATGAAACTTTACCACAATATAGCTTATACATCAGAATAACACATAGGATAGGTTTTATCCCGGAAATCCCACGGGAACGGGAACTATGCGGGTTTTCCTTCGAAAATGCGGGCGAAGCCGCGGGCGGAAATCTAGTTATTAATAAAATATGTTCAGGTATTTTTCAATATAACACCTAATCTTATAATATTAAATAATAAAACCTTTACTAAATAATACTGTATACCTACTTTAATATTTATTGCTATTTAATATTTTCTACTTTTTAAAATTTATTATCTTAATCCAATAAACCAAAAATCTGTAATAAACAACTTTTATCGATATGTCCCGTTTTATTTTTTAAAAGTTATTATTGTCATTTTACTCGGTAAAGGGCTTTCGATATCAGTTAATAGTTTTTTTATATCTGCAATAGTTACGGAATAATCGCCTGTGTACACTTAACGATTACACCCTGTATAACTACACAACTTTCTTTTAATAATATTATTCTCATAGTATTACCTGATTGTGAAAGGAGTAATGATTTTCGATTGTATTTATCAGAATTATGCTAGTGACATAGGATACATGAATTAGCAGCCGGGTTTTATTGTTTAACTAGCTTCCGCCCGCGACTCCGTCCGCGCGGATGTCCGTCTTCGCGTGGATGGTTTATTTCTCCATTTTGAGTAACTCTGACAGTGATATCTTATAAAAAAATGAATCCACTACGGTTAACGCAACATGTGTTCGCGGTTCTACAGAACAACGTCTATGGATAAAACTGAAAAATTAAGATTTATTTTTTTCCACGTATTTTTCCAGGATAAAAAGTATCCTATTTTATGCCCCGGATAATAAAGTATAATTATACCAAGTTTCATCGAAATCGAACCGTTAGTTTTCACGTGATGTCAGCATATACAGACAGACAGACAGACAGACAAATTTTTTTTTAATCGCATATTTGGAT
Source organism: Colias eurytheme (assembly GCA_907164685.1). Classification (NCBI taxonomy): domain Eukaryota; kingdom Metazoa; phylum Arthropoda; class Insecta; order Lepidoptera; family Pieridae; genus Colias; species Colias eurytheme. The sequence continues at coordinate 13,387 of CAJQZN010039919.1, forward strand.
TTGGTTTCGATCCAGTAACACCCCCTGCTATTTATTTTTTCAATATTTTCAATGTACAGAATTGACCCTTCTACCTAGATTCTATAATATAAAAATGAATCCCAAAATGTGTTGGTAAGCGCATAACTTGAGAACGGCTGAACCGATTTCGTTACTTCTTTTTTTATTATATTCCTTGAAGTACGAGGATGGTTCTTACGTAGAGAAAACGTAAATATGTACCACGGGCGAAGCCGGGGCGGACTGCTAGTTTATTATATATGTAATAATAGATAATAACTCTCTTATTACAGGTATATCTCATATCTCGGCAGCTTCAAGTCAGGCTAGTTACCCACCAGCCAATACAGATGAAACTGCTTACAATAATGATAATAAAGACATCATGGGGTACGAAACCAACCAAGCAGGGACGTTCGCCTTCGCACAAGATTACGGGAATATGGACCCTAACGACGCGAATGATCTGTCTAATATTGACATGTCAAGGTAAGGGTTTGTTTGAAAGATCATAAAGGTGTAATTGCTATAAAGTAATTGTTGAGAAATTCAGGAACAATGGTTTAAATTAGGCAAATAATGAGCATTCGAAAATTGAAAAAAAACAGCGTGTGTGGCGAGCTCACGTTTCAGAAGTTAAAGTTCTTTGGCAAGATTCAAAGAAACCAAAATCATCGCCTAATGACGTGACCTTGAAATTTTACTGTCAATGCGTAAAGTTGTTTCACTTCAAAATATTCTTGTGATTAGTAATATTCTTGTTTTAAAATATAATTTACAATGTTACGCACACATACTCAAGGTCAAAATTAAAACTTATTTATATAAAAAAATTGTTCATGTTCCTGACACATTACTTTTCCAAGCCGTTGAATATAATACGGTTTCTATAATAAATTTCTTTATTATGCCGAGCTTGAACGAAAATTTTTAATATATAAGAAAACACAATACACACGAAAGTATTATTTACAATACAATAAACGTTAGAATTATTACTGAAATATACATTACCACGTTCTACGTATATTTCAAATTCAGTGCTTTTCAGTGTATCATAATATTCTACCAAGCAATATAGAAATTTAATATAGTTTTCTCCATTTATTAAAGTTATAAATAAATACTATAAAGACCTTGATGTTCAGCTAAATACGATAAAACTAATCATGATTGAATGTGTATTTTGGACATAATAATATTTATTTTCTATTATGAGAAATAATATTAGCCATTTCAAACCAAACCAAACTCAGATTATTACCAACATAGTCTTCATCATATTTTGATCTAATATTTCATTAATATTTTACTATTAAATATCTTTTTTCGGTCTCTATTCATAATTGATTATAATTTACTTACAAATAAAATACAGGAAGGAAATAAATAAAAGGTCAAAAAGGTATTTTTAGTAATTAAACTTCAAACATTGCTGAAATAAAAACTACCACAAAATTCCCGAAGCATTATTGACTCAATAAATAACGACAGATACAGCCAATCTCAACTCGTCAAACACAAATTGGAGGGAAATTGTACAAACAAGTATTCGATAACAAGACAATCCAATTTATTGCCAGAAATGGCTTCGTCACGTCACTTAATTTAGGGAAATGAACATCGTGATTGAATTTAAATGAAATTACACGAGTTGAAAGGGTGTAAGATTAATTAATAGAAAAAAGAATTTAAAAAGTTTGACATAAGTAGTAGGTACATACGTCAAGCGTTAATGAGAACGTCATTAAAAAATAAATTTGAATTTGGAACGTTTAAAATATTTTTTATCTGCGACAAAAAAATTCCTGGTTGGTTAGATTGACAGCGCGCCAACTAAAACAAAGTTATTTTTTTCCCAGAGGAAATGAAAAGCAAAGCGTATCACTCTTGTATCATTCAACCGCTAAATTATTTTTCCCCGGTCGCCGTATATTGAATTTGCGGTCAATATTCAAACTTACGCTTTTGTGAACAATACAGGGTGTCCAGCAGCAGATTTCAATGTTTGAACGCTTCTAGTTTTAAAACGCGACGTGCGAGGGGGACGCGGGGGGTGTCATTCAGCGCGTGAGTTCTGCGGATTTTTTAGTCACCATAGAGCAGTGGAGCGGAGAGCATCGCGCTTATGCTATTGAGGCATACTTTTCGGATGATTTCGCTGGCAAAAACACGCCGTCGGTTTAATAACCATTATCAAATTCATCGTTTAAGAGATGGACCTTCGATAAATTTGATACAGTCGTGGCTAGCAAGGTTTAGGGCTACAGGTTCAGTCATTAATAACCCTAGGCCGGGACCAGCACCATCAGTATCCACGATAGAAAACATTAAACTTGTTATGAATTCTGTAATTGAAAATCTTCGTTTATCACTTCGCACACGTTCGTCGATATTGGGAATTCCTAAATCATTTTCAGGTCATTATGTGAAAAAAGGTTAAGCTCCATCCATACTAAATTCAGATTATTCAAGATTTGCTACGGCTCATACTGCTAATGTGTCAATGAATTCAGTGCGGCAGTTATTTCCTGAAAAGCACATATCCCAAAACTGCACCATCCCGTGGCCACCCAGGTCACCAGACCTAAGTCCATGTGACTTTTTCCTGTAGGGCTATCTAAAAACTGTGGTTTACCAATCAAATCCAACAACCATAAGACAACTGAAGGAAAATATCCGGGCTGAAATAAACAGAATTCCCAGTTCCCTTTGCAAACAAGTTTTTCTCAACATGCGGAATAGATTGAGAAGTGTGTGAGAGTAGAAGGGCGGCATTTGGAAAATGTAATTTTCAGAAGATAAAATCCGCACTCGTCTTCTTTTGACTTTAATAAAAATATTTTGTTTAGAAATAATACTTCTTTTTTTACAAGCCCTCAAACATTGAAATCTGCCACTGGACACCCTGTATTATGTACTTATTTATTTTATTTCAAATTTATTTGTAAAAAAGTAAAATGTAAACCGATTCGTTTTATGTACATGTGAAGTTAAAAAGTTTGTTATTATAAAAAGTTCAGTGATAATATTTCGAGTAAGTAAAGTGTAATTTAATATATTTTCAGATTCGGCGCAGGTGGACAGAAAGTGACTTATCTTCCATCCAAAAACAGTTACTATAAGAATCAAATGACAAATAACTATAAGGTATGTTCTACAAATTAATATTAAATACTTATGAGAGAAATAATATTTAAAATATTGAACAGTTTACACAGCATTTTTTAATTATATTTATTTCTGTATTCGCAATTCGTTTGTTATTTTTCGAATGAATTTTTGCTATTTATCAACTTCAAAAACTATTAAACATGGAATGCTTTGCCAGTATTATCATAGCCTCATATCCACGAATCACGAACAAAATAAAAGGAGACCAAACTCGAAATAATTTTATCCAGAAAAATTGTCGTAAAACCCTGACATGTTTTATTCATTTCTTTTAATTGTTTAAGAATTTATCCTCTCCTTAAGCGATTATATACTAATTTGACCTTAAAACCTGAAAGAGGCTTTAGAAGACCTAAATTAGTATAATTATTAATGGACATTAACAAGGGTTCCTATTAGATCCTTCTTTGAATATTAAAGACCTGATTTAATACGGGGACTTATAATTGAGTTAAGAGTTTATTTAAAACAATGTTCTTATTTATTTAGAATCTATATTTTGATAGAAAATGCTACGAAATGAGAAGCCGTTGTTCTTGTTTAGTTTAGATAGGTTATTAAACTTGAAATGAAGTATCTAATTGTTCTGTAAAATTCAAAAGATTTTCTTACCTAAATCTATATTAATACGATACTCTGTTTTTGCACGCCTCATAAGCGAAGCGTTGAGGTGGGTACTACTGT
>CAJQZN010039919.1:22244-36002 GCA_907164685.1 Colias eurytheme
AACAGAATCGTTGAACATATCATCTAGTTTGATATATATTTTATTTTTTAGATTTGGTCTTGAATATTACACGTATCATCATCTAATAGAAGATTGGTAATTTTACTTTATACGCACCCTTAACGGAAATGTATGTAATCCGTCATTGTATAAAATTCCTAGGAAATGTATGTAATTACTAATATCGCACGGAAATGTGTGAAATAAATTATTTTATACACATTTCCTAGGAAATCTATACATTTATTAAAATATAGCGATCGGAAATGTAAAACTTCTAAGATATTGGAAGGTACGCAGGACGAGGGGTATGTATGTCGCAGTCGGATTGTATAATCCGCCGTATTACAAACGGCCGGCATTTTGTAATATGCCGAAAATTCGTAATCATAAATTTTTGGTTTGGATAAGGGGGTGGGTTAGGTTAGGTTCGTGTTTTTTAAAACTACACAGAAAAAGGAGCCCCACAAGGTGGGGCTCCGTCGGCTTGCGACCGTCTTTTTATATAATTTTGGAAAAAGTCAAATTTCGGCATATTACAAAATGCCGGCCGTTTGTAATACGGATTACTTACCAAATGAAAATTTGATTTGATTGAATATAAGTTGATTTAAGAAATGTTAATTATTAAGATAATATGAATATATTATTATTATTACAAGACTGTTAGCCGATTGTCTCAATAAGTGCTGTAATAAAAAAAATAACAACGTGTTTTATTACAGAAATCATTTACTTTATACATTTCTTAATACGATATTGGAATTATATACAATTCCGAGGAAGATTATAAATTTCCTAGGATATCTATGCATTAAATAGATTATTAAACAATATTTTATACATTTCCTAAATGGTATCGGAATTGTACACATTTCCTAGGATTTGTATACAATTCCTTGATTTCATACATTTCCGGTAACATATGTACAAGTTTTTTTTTTATGATCGAATATTGTGTTGGTAATCTACACTTTTTTACTTATGTAGTAACCATATCCCACTTATAAAAATACAATTGTGTATAACCATAAAATAATACCACATTCTAATAATAATTTCCAGAACTTCCAGAAAATTCCAGCATCTTCTATGATCCTGAGTAATTACGATCCGTTTTACTCGCCACTGCTCTCGCGTTTGGACGGGATCTTCTCGAGTCTCGGTAAGTTTTACTACAAAGTTCATTGGAAAGTTGTATTGGATTATGTTATCTATCAATGATAACTGTATCAAGTTTATAACTATTTGATAAAGGAATGATTACATTATGTGGGTGGTTAGGTTTTTATTAAGAGGTATTTTTAATTGTTTTTTAATACAATGTATCCACGTTATAATATTACTATGTTGTTCATAAGTGACAATTGTATTTAAGAAAATATTAAAGTATTATATACAGGGTGTCCCACTATTGGTATACTGAGCGCGAAGGGACTTGTAGTTTTGCATACACTGATCACGTAAAAAATAATTTAACAACAAAATTACATCAAAAAATTAGCTATTCAGCTTAGAATTCTGATTCCCATAACAATACTGCATCCAATAAATCACGCATCACGTTCCAATTTTTCTATTATCTAAAATCTAATACGTTCATCTTTAAAACAATTAACATTCCTATTCCAGGTCTAGCCCCAACAGAAACTTCAACAGAATCCCAACAGATCGGAGGCCAGACCCTCAGCGATGTGAAACTAGAATCCTGTAGGGAACAACTTATATGCTTGATGTATGCAAATCCGGCGAAATATGCGCCGTATAGTAACCTCGTCTCTGCACAGTTAAGCAGGTTTGTATGATAAATCTATATCTATACTATAATTTTATAAAGCTGAATAGTTTGTTTGTTTGAACTCGCGGATCCCAGGAACTACTTGTCCGATTTGTGTATTTTTTTCTAGATAGATAGGCTAGATATCATCATGCTACGACCAACAGGAGCGGAGCACTGCGGGTAAAACCGCAGAGCACAGCTAGTGTATAATAAAATCGTAGGAAAGTCAAAATTGTGCATTAAATATTTTTTTAATGTGCCTTAAATATATGTGCATTTATTTAAAATTTTACAAGAATATTACTAACAGATTGGGTCAACAAATAGGCTATATAGCATCACGCTTAAGATAGGAGCTCGAGCGGAGCACATAGCAATGCGGGTAAAACCGCGGGGAACACCTAGTATAATATAAGTGTGGAGATAAATGTACTGTAAGTTTCTTTGCTTACAGTTCGGTAAATTTTGTTGACGAAGAAACTAATTTAGACTAGGAAGTCTAAATAACATAGGAATTCTAGATTGGTATTTTAATCTGAGATGCTGGCGTTAATTACCAAGAAAAAATACTTATATACAACCAAGCTCTTTTTACGTCTATTAATAGTATTAATAATTATCTGTATTAATTTAATACAGATTAAAAACATGTTTACGTGTTAAAAAGGAAATAACAATGTTTTGTAAAAACCTTTTAAAAAATTAAGCGTGGGCAAAATTGTAGGCGTTTACGATTATGACAAAACATCAAATTTGTAAATAACTGTAAAGAAAAGGAAAATAAACTGATTTAACTTCATTAAAATGGACGGAATTATCACACAAAAAGAAATGTAATTAAGAAGAACAACTGAAAATTTTCCACAGAAAAACAGACTGTTGCTGATAAATTATACGTATTAAAATATAGTATTGGAACTGTTTCAAAAGCTATTAGCTTTATAGACTACAGGCCCGTGTTGAAAAAATTATGGGTCATTTGACCCACCACCTGACCTATCTAGAATGATATAAGAGCATAAAATAATAAGATTCAGCACTATGATGTCACTTGTAAGCTGTCCACCTGAGTGCAGATGAGAATTCGAAGGTTCAGGTAGAGATTTTCTCCCCTTGTCTCCATGATTTTTGTACGGCGTTGCGGAATAATTGATTAAAAGTAGTATAGAAATAGTATGACACAGATGCCGTACAAAATCAAATGACCAAATTTACCCCGGCAACTGTCGAAAAATAAAAATAAATTCCGACTTTGCGGACCACCATTTTTGTACGGCATCTGTGTCATACTATTTCTATACTGCTTTTAAGCCATTATTCCGCAACGCCGTAAAAAAATCATGGAGACAAGGGGAGAAAATCTCTACCTGAACTCTCGAATTCTCATCTGCACTCAGGTGGACAGCTTACGAGTGACGTCATAGTGCTGAATCTTATTATTTTATGCTCTTATATCATTCTAGATAGGTCAGGTGGTGGGTCAAATGACCCATAATTTTTTCAACATGGGCCTGTAGTCTATTATAGCAACCCTATTTGACTGTTTGCAAAGTTTGTATAAGTTTGATTTTATAAAAGTTGTGAACGAATATAGTTATACATAAATACATAAATAATTTTAAACATAACTCACAATATAAAAAACATATTTTAGTGGAACTGATAAATTTTATTCAGTTAAAGCGTAAAAGATTCCTTGTAAAATTATCATTAAACTGCAAATGAATAAGTCAGAAGACGAAATTATTTTAGAAATAACCAAGGGAAAAGATATTTAATGAAGACAGAGCGGCTTGAAATTCTAAAGTCTATTACAAACTATTATCATCTTAAAACAGCTTTGTCTTGTTTAGACCCTTCACTGTCACCTTATTCCAAAAATTAACATAAATATTTAGTAAAAGTGGAAATTTTCACTCAATTTTAATACTTTAAATTGATAATACACAAAGAAACTAAGGTAACAAAATTGCTTGTAAATCCGTAATTTCCTAACTTCAAGACACTTAGTGAAGCTGTTAAAAGTTAAAATGAAAATAAATATTCAAGGATCATTTGGTGTGATTAACTATATTTTCATTGTGTTATAATCAGATAAATATAACGCTAGGAAGGTATTTACAACGTCTTTCGCATTTAAAAGTGATTAAAAATGTTGTGTAGAATTTCTTTCGAAGACTGGTCCGGTATTATCAGTAAAAACTATTAGATTATGTAAAAGAATTTTAGGATCAAATCTGTTGACACTTTTTTAAAGTTTTACGGTATGGAATCATCTGAATTTAATGTTTTCATATTATGGATATCGTAAGATGATATCAGTTATCAATTTCAAATACATAGATATTATTTAAGAATCCATACTAATATTATAAATGCGAAAGTAACTCTGTTTGTCTGTCTGTTACTCAATCACGCCTAAACTACTGACCCAATTTGCATGAAATTTGGTATGGAGATATTTTGATACCCGAGGAAGGACATAGGCTACCTTTTATTGCGAAATAATATGTACCACGGGCGAAGCCGGGCCGGACCTCTAGTATTTAATATGTTAAACGGTAAAATTAATGACAAAATTGTTCTTAAGAACATTATTATGATCTAATATTTCAATTGGAGGTATTCGCTTACGATCGAAAAAGCTCTTAGAAATGAAATTGCGCATTCGTCTGATTAAACAAAAAGTTACGTGGAAGTTATTTCGATATTTTAGTTATTTCACTCTGTGTGCTCAAAACTTTTACGATAGGTTGATTTTTTAAGTAGTAATAGATTACTAACTACTATTATTTTCATATTATTTATTTATTATAATATATTTATTTATTACAGAGAACTAAACGAACTCCGTCGCCCGGTATCCGACAATCCCGAAATACTTCGTTTCTTTAGGTACATGAGAGCCGCTAGACGTGGCCAAGAGGGTGTCGACTGTATACAGGCAAACCCAGCTTGTACTGTCAATACCCCCACACATACTATGATCGCTGCTTACCATGATATTAATAAACTTGTGTCTGCTAGGAAAATACATTAAAAAGTCTAAAATATATGTATAGAGGTTACATTGTATTTTTATTTCCAGAAATGTTAAAAATACTCGTTATTTTTAGCAATTCTGGGAAATAGATTGTATGATAAAACTAACATTGTATTGTCTTTATACAAATGTAAAATAATTTTATGGTGGATAGGGTACGTTGATGAAATACAATTTCTAAGTATTTCCAAAAATGTTTTTTGAAAATTTTTGTTTGTGGAGTGTTTTAAATGTTTAGAAATAGTTCGATTTAAAACTGGAACTGGAAATATTTAGAAATTTCTTAGAATTTTATAAATGTTAGTAAAATAGAAATTTTGGTAGTTTTTTAAACAGATTAAGTCCGACTTTATTGTTTTACTTCGACGATTATTTCGTATAAGAGGCGACGCGACGTGTGCACAGCTCAATTCGATTGAAATTACCAATGTAATATTATGTTATTAATGATTATTAACATTTATTTATAACATTTTATATTTATAATAGTATCGCCGAAACATTTAAGTATAGGTTAAACATCTAAGATTAAGTTATTTTATTGTGAAATATTATTCCAAAAAAAGGAGATTCTTTTTCAGTTTGTTGCATTTTTATATATTAAGAAATAAGAACCTGTATTATTTGCTCAAAATACTTATACTCATAATATTATAATGATCGGAAAATTTACGATTATTTTTCAATAGACAATATCATCTATATTGAATATTATCAAATAGTTGATAGAATTTTAAATATAACGGGGTTTTACCTAATCGGCCCTCTTCACAATGGCCAACGTTGGGCCAGTAGAGGCAATCACGATAGTGTAGGACCTAATAGCGGCAGTACACATGGGGCCAACGCGTTGGGCCAACGTGTTGGGAAAAAATGAAGGATATCAAGATTCCTGTTCACACATTGGCGTACAGATCATTCTGCATTGGCGCTTCAAGGATGGACGTAGTCCGTAGAAGTTCTTGCAGCCGCGGCAATTTATTTATACAGTGCGTTTAATTATTACGTACATGTGCATCAATAACAATGAATGTACTCTGCCGTCTGCGATGATACCATTTTCCAATCTCTATTGTCCTTTTTGATTTCTGTATAAATAAAACATTATTATGTTTAGATTTTTTCAAATGTTTAAAATGTGTACATTTTACACTTAATTTAATTTTAATTACCTATAAAACGAAACTTTAAAGATTATATAATATTATTATATTAAATGATAATATTATTTATGTAATAAAGCACAATTTGATCAAAACCACGCTCATTGTATATTGTTATTTAATTTTTAAGAACAAGTAACTTTTAAATACTATTTTACTCTTTTTATAAATATATTTTTTTTTATCGCATTGTATGAAAGTGAGATAAGAAAAACATCTAGAATAATATAATAAATAGAAAATAAAACATCTGATTTATTGAGATTGGTTTTTATTTTTGTGTAGTTCATGCCGTGGATTCCAAATTATTCCTTCATGTCGAAACAATTCTACGAATTGTAAAACCTCATTGCTTGTCCACATCGGCGCCTCGGGCCTCCATCGCTATTGGAACATGGTTAAACGTAAATTTCATTGACGCGCAACGATACTGTCTCCGCTGACGCGTAACAACAAACTGAACAAGACACCAACGTGTGAACGCTGTTTGCGGAGCGCGCCAAGATCCTTTGATGTGTGCACAAAAAACCGACAACATTCGGTTGGCCTGCCAATATTGGCGCCAACTAGGCTAATGAAGCCAACATACCGCCAAGTAGCTCTCTACACGTTGGCCCAACCCATTGGCCCAACACGTTGGGCCCATGTGTACTGCCACCATAAAATATGATCGGCCGTCATTGCAGGTATTTCTTCATAATCGCCGTAATGGCGGCAAACATCGACGATCATTTGTTGGGCCAACGGTGCCCATAAGTTCTAAAATATAAACTAACCAACATAATATAGGTAAGGAAGTTTCACAGCTCTCCAGAGTAATCCCTCTTTACTCAAGTTTCTTGTATATTCAACAACTACATCTTGTATTCACAAGTTTGTATATAAGAAGGTCTAAAACTTAAACTATATGGTAAATACCGCACTAAGAAGTGCAGTGTTAAAGGCTACCGCTGACGATACGTCCATTTAGTGTTGCATAAAATATAATAAATTACTAGTTTAAAATTACATTTATTTTGGTGCAAATTTGATCAAAATCGGATTTGTGGTTTGGCCTGGAAAAAGTAACAGACAGACAAGCTTTCGCATTTATAATATTAAACATATCCATGTCTTACCTATTTCTCTTTTTTTCTATAAATTAAAATTATTTAGGTATTTCTCATATGCATAAAAGTAAAATGCTGTACATAGGCTTTTATTTATTTACATTATTATCTCAAACGTGTTTATTATTTGTTGTTAACAAGACCATATTTTGATTAATTTGGTGTAAAGGATATCGTAAAGCTCAGTAGTTTTTAAGTTTTTTGTACATAGGTAATATAATAAAATAATTCTATAACTTATTTATTAAAATATTTAAGAATGATCGTAATTTATTGTATGAATGTTTGCGTGTATGTTTTGAAAGTCTTTAGTATATTATAAAGTTAAATAAATTTTCTAAGAATGTTATCTTAATTGTGCCTATTTTAATTGTACATTATTTATTTATTTAAACGTGAAGGTATGTTATTTATTTTTGGTTATAGTCATTTAATATGAAATATATTTTTGATTCCAAACGATGTGTTGATTTATTGTACTGCTTAGTTTTTCCTACACCGCCTATTATTTTTAAGCTGTTTTGCGATTTTTTACATTACCAGTTTTATTTTTCAATCTGCATTATTAAATCTTATTGATGGTTATTTGGTTATAAACAATAAGCTTCTCCAACTCGATTTTATAAGATACACATAGTTCTATACTTTTGTTATCGGATTATTGACATGAGAAAGAACGAAGTTGTACGAACAACATATATTCATAAAAATTTATTGTATCAAAGTCCGATCGAATCATGATCACGTAAAATTTGCTTTGAATGTTTGTTCAAACTTTCTTTTATCTACACTAGGAAATTCAAACTTTGAACAGTAACACATAATTTGAGTGGAGTCATTTCAGCTCAAACCTGATTGCCTATTGGAAATGGTTTGCAGTTGCAATTATACATACCTATTACCTACATATCGTTATAATAATATGATATGGTACCTATAATAATTGCTTACTAGCAGGATCCCATATGGCTTCACTCGCATAGACCTCGTTTAAAAGTAACCAATGTGGTTTTTCAAACAAATCTATCTTTGTACAAAATTGCACGCAGATCCGATCATGTGAAAGAAAGGTAAAATATTCATAAGTCCTGCAAACATACATTTTTACAAACTGATCTTCTTTTAGAAAATAATATCGTTACAAAATAGTTAATGCCAATAACGTTTATGATTCATAAACAATCAATTTAATGGATACAAAGTTGTAATTTATACACTTTATTTTCTTACCTCTAAAATAATCGAATAATAGCAAAAAATCATACAATTGAAAATATCATTAAAACTCTTTTAAAGAATATCACGTGCAGCACGCAATTTTTCCCGCAATTGCTTTCTACTTTGTTGGATAATAATAAATACAAACACATATTCTCTTCAAGCATCTCATTCTAGTTGCGGATAATCTTTTCCTTCTTGTGATAATATACCCTCCTAGTTTTACAAAGAAATTACAAGAAAATTTCATTCACTCAAACCATTCATGACTTTGTGTATCCTTAAAATAAGATAGATTAATCTTCAGTTCTATAATACAAATCCACTTTATTGCTTCACGTAAAAGTGCCATCGACCCAGACAAACTTTTAACAGCATCACACGTACACGCTAAAATACATTATACAGGGTGTCCCACTGTTGGTATACTAAGCTCAAAGGAGGTTATAGTTTTGCATACGCTGAGTACGTAAAAAATAATTAAAAAATTCCAGACGCATTTTTTTTTCAAATAGATGAATTCTTAAAACGCTATGTGTACACCCATAACAAGCGAGCCGCCCAACTTTGCCACCAGCACGTGAGCTATCGTTTAAGATTATGTTTTTATAGATAAAATGCTCATATTAGAGAAGCGGTATATGCCGGCTGCGCGAAGCTAGAGAAGAAAACATGGATTTTCAGGAAAAATTTAGCAAAAAATTTTGGACGTAATTTTTTTTTAAAGTATTTTTTACGTGATCAGTGTATGCAAAACTACAAGTTCCTTCGCGCTTAGTATACCAATAGTGGGACACCCTGTATAAATAACAAATAAAGGAACAGTCTCTGTCTGCTTTTTTTAATAAGCTTCAATATCTTGCATACTTAACTTTTATTTTGTCAATACTAAGTTTACGACTAAGATCTTTTAAATGCCAGCCTTTTATCGTATTAGGTACCTTTTTCTTAATAGTAGAAATAGGAATAATATTTTCAATACATTCATCCAAACAGTATTCCTTCCGCATACTGAGATGAGACCACGGCTTTGTCGCTTGAATGCGCTTTATGACTAAGCTATTACATATTACATTTCGCAAACAAACAATCTTGATACTTTTAACATAAAATGTTATATTTTGTAAAGCTAACTAGCATAATTCACAAGAATATAATAATAATTGAATTTTATTAAATGCATTCATTTATCGTAAAATAAACGAAGATACACAGTCCCAATCATTTTATTTTCTAATTAAATACTTAAATTAATAGAAACTGTTTGACTATAAGAAAGTGACCATTTGTAGAAAAATTATCTCATTAACGACAGCCAACATCCACTGAATATGACGTATTACACAATTAATATTTGAACAGTATATAAAAAAACATTGAATATTATCATTTTTTGAAACTGTGAGTACCTACGTAATTATAAATTGAATCCATACTAATATTATAAATGCGAAAGTAACTCTGTCCGTCTGTCTGTTACTCAATCACGCCTTAACTACTGAACCAATTTGCATGAAATTTGGTATAGAGATATTTTGATACCCGAGAAAGGACATAGGCTACTTTTTACCCCGGGAAATGGGATAGGTTTTATCCCGGAAATCCCACGGGAACGGGAACTATGCGGGTTTTTCTTTGACTTCGCGGGCGAAGCTGCTGGTGCAAAGCTAGTATAATATAAAACACTTAGACTTTATACGCCATCAAATTAAAGCAAGATCTTACTGTTATACTTGACATCAAACTCTTGACCCAAACGATGTTTCTTTAGTCTTTAATCGGATCAGCTTAACTCACTTTGAATTGAGGTCACAGAGAATCGGTCAGACATTATCGTACCTAATACAAAGAGAAGCAATCCAGATCACGAACACTAATTCCTTATGTATTTATTTCCATTAAGAGTACGTTTCTCGATTTATCTGAACTAGGAATTAAACACAGCAGCAAGAGGTTAGAAAGAGGATTCTTTTGAAAGTCTGAATCTACCACTAGTTGCTTGCGGCTTGCTCGCTTGCATTAAGAAGGTTTAAGTCTTACTTTAGCACATTCGGCTTGAAATGAAAATAAAATCTTCTATGTAGCTACAATATTGACAATATTGGCAAACTTTCTACTTCTATAACATTGACATGCGGGTTTCATCATGTTCATCGCAAGGACAGGGGTTATGTGAATAAAGTGCAAATCAATTGATAATTTAAATTTAATGCACGCTCTTGCTATTCAATACTACATATGGAATTCTAATCGAAGTTGAAGCTCAATGGTTCAACGTTTATCTTGAAGTAAATATTGACGACATTACGACGGCATCTACAAAATTACCTAGCATTTTAATCCATACTAATATTATAAATGCGAAATTAACTCTGTCTGTCTGTCTGTTACTCAATCACGCCTTAACTACTTAACAAATTTGCATGAAATTTGGTATAGAGATATTTTGATACCCGAGAAAGGACATAGGCTACTTTTTATCCCGGGAAATAGGATAGGTTTTACCCCGGAAATCCCACGGGAACGGGAACTATACGGGTTTTTCTTTGACTGCGCGGGCGAAGCTGCGGGTGGAAAGCTAGTTAAATATAAAAGCTCTATGTGACAACATTCGTCCAATTCCAGTTATCTATACACACCAAATGTTAAGTTGATTAAAGACTTAATATTAATATCGTTAAAGATTGGCTATTAAAACAATCAATCTTCCAAATAGCTCTTAAATGCCTATTAAATTTCACAATCCGAATTGTCGAAGGAAATTTTAATCCCCGCATTTGATTATTTTGTTTTGAACCTTCGTAATCCTCGCAAACATTCAATTAAGTTCACAATAGAATAATCACTATACCACGTTTAATACAATTAAACTAAAACAATCAGAATCAAGTATCAAAACTTTTCGAGCAAAACACAAAACAAGTGAATGAAGATCCGGTTCTTTACCCCTTCTCTTTCCTCAATAGAAAGTAGATCCTACTTTTAACGAAATATAGACACGCAAAAAGAATCTTTATCGTATCGTCTGAAAGATCAATATTGAATGGATGGTTTTAAGCAATAGTGCATCATATTGGGTAATGTGTGTTTTTCGGTTAGTGGCCCAATCGTATGGATGTTTTGACTCCCATGTGACGTCATAACTTAATATGAGTCATATTATATTATGTACAAACTAAATATGAATGAGTTGTATTTGATCTTTCATCATCATCAATATCAGCCAAGCCAATTGCATGAACAAATAGGCCTCTTATGCGGATTTGGGTATTTCTTTTCGTGATACAAATCTCGATTATCACATTAACTCTTACATATGAGTTATAATACTTTTAGTTATATGCCTAGGTACATTTTCAGTTAATTATTATCTATACTAATATTATAAAGCTGAAGAGTTTGTTTGTTTGTTTGTTCGTTTGTTTGAACGCGCTAATCTCGGGAACTACTGGTCCGATTTCAAAAATTCTTTCGGTGTTAGATAGCCTATTTATCGAGGAAGGTTATAGCCTATGTATCATCACGCTACGACCAACAGGAGTGGAGCCACGGGGGTGAAACCGCGCGGAGCAGCTAGTTTTATATACGTATATACCTACCTACAATTTATATAACACATATTGTGTTCTATTCATCTTTCCAATGAAAAAAAAATCGTTTATAATAATTTTATTGTAAATATAAAGTCGCCTGAAAAATATGTATAAGCTTGAAAATATTGTTAAATTTATAAACATTCTTTCTTTTTATGAAAAAACATTTTCCTGAACCTTTTCTATCATAATCGTTACGACAATATTTTCTAAGGAAAAATTAACGAAAGTTCTTAGAAAAACTTCATAATGATGAGAAATAATATTTTGCAAGTTCCGAAGGGTAGAGTTACCATGAGCCAAATTATGAAAACCAACAGGACACAATGAAAGCCAGCTTAACATGGAAGCGACTTTTTTTATAATCATTTTGATTATAATAATATGTACAGTCAGAAGCATAAATATATTACCATTTGCAGATTAGCAATAATATCTGTCATAAGAACGGGTTCAATAATATCTGTCTGCCCGTATACAGCAAAAATATCTGACATTAGTAGGCAGCATAATAAAGTGGCATCAAAATTATGTGACGAAAATGTTACAGCAAATAATTGTGACAACCTCTCGAAGCATAAATATGTGACATCACCTAGAAGGCAATAATATCTGACACAATTTTATATTTCTGTATTGTAAAATATAATTGATTCCTCACAAAAAGCATAAATATGTGACACTAGCTTTCCGCCCGCGGCTTCGCCTGCGTTTTCACAGAAATACCGCATAGTTCCCGATCCCATGGGTTTTTTGGGATAAAACCTATCCTAAGTGTTAACCCAAGTTACCCTTTATTTGTCTGCTAAATTTTATTGTAATCGGTTCAGTAGTATTTGCGTGAAAGAGTAACAAACACACACATACACATCCTCACAAACTTTCGCATTAATAATACTAGATTAATAGGATAGGAAGTAGGATTATAGTAGGACTAGTATGATAAGATAGGATAGGATTTTAAAAAGGCAAAACGTTATTTATTGAATTAGTGTTATGTATTTTGCTGGGGTAAGAATATGAACAAAAGACACATTATATTTTGTAAATATTTTTTTTAATAAAATTACGATAATATGATAACTTGCCATAATTTTCGATACTCAATAAAATAATAGCAATATTATAGGCTAATTATTATAGGTAAATGAAAATGAATAACGGAGCAATCGTGTCAAACGCCGCTAAAGTCAAATATAACAAAACATGTGACAAAACAATTTCTAAATAATACATGAAGGTTACACTGAACCTTCAAATAAAATAGATCTACCCAAGTGGGCATTCATATAAGTATATGAATACTTTAATTTTGTCATGATATGATATCCTTCTAATATTATAAATGCGAAAGTTCGTGAGTATCATGTAAGGATGTTTGTTACTCTTTCACACAAATAAAAGAGAAAATGGAATTTAGCACACACATAGAAGGTAACTTGGATTAACGCTTATGAGAGCTTCTATCCTGGAAATCCCACAGGAACGGAAACTATGCGGGTTTTTCTTTGAAAACGCGGGCGAAGCCGCGGGTGTTAAACTAGTAGGATATATGTAATATCTAGACATACAATATGTAGTATACAACGACGGCACATATTAATTTTATTAATATGGTAATAATTCAATATTAAATTAAAAATAAAATTGTGTCAGATATTATTGCTTCCTAGTTGATGTCACATATTTATGCTTTTAGTGTGGAATCAACGCAAAATACAGAAATATAAAATTGTGTCAGATATTATTGCCACCTAGTCGGTGTCACATATTTATGCTTTGTGTGAGGAATCGATGCAAAATACAGAAATATGAAATTGTGTCAGATATTATTGCTTCCTAGTTGATGTCA
>CAJQZN010039920.1:4228-15390 GCA_907164685.1 Colias eurytheme
TTAGAATGTACCATACATTCCAAAAGTATGTAACGACTGACCAGTATAATCTCTCCCATAGCAACGTATGTTATAAAGAGATTTTGTGAACCTAATTATGAGCAAAGTGATAGTGAGTTGCTGGTTGCTTGATAAAATTTTCTATTCACTGCTATTTATCTAATAATAAGATAGCCCTGTTTTAGTTAAGGAGCTTTAACATTTATTTCACTAATGAACTTTCTTAATGAGCAATTAAGTTATCTGATTGCATTTCGACCAAGATTTAATAGATAAAACAATACCCTAAACATTAACATGTTATGAAACTCGTAAAAAATAATGATCTCATAATTATTATACTATCACAAGTTATAAGTAACAACCAGCACGGATTCCATTTTGTTAATGAGTGTACATGACTGCGACGTAAACGTTGCGCATCTGCCACGCGTCCGCAACGAATTCGCTGCGCAACCGCAACGTATTCGTTGCGCACCCGCTCCGCTTTGAAACCGCTCGCAATCCGCTAGTGTGATATGTCACTAAGGTCTTTATGACACTGTCACTGAAAGGATGGAATAGTTTATTGCATCTTCAAGGCTATTATATATAGGCTCTTCGTATGTGTGTGAATAACTTTATAACGTGATCTTAACGTGATGTTTTATGTTGAAGATCTTTCCACATTGGGGAAGTAAATAATAGCATGCCCAAATTTTACTCATCGAGTCATCATCAGCCCATATACGTTCCCACTGCTGGGACACGGGCCTCCTATGAGGGCCATAAACCACCACGCTGGCCAAGTGCGGGTTGGTGGATAACACAGTCATCGAACTTTTTATTCTTCGACATGTCGGTTTCCTCGTGATGTTTTCCTTCATCGTTCGAGCAGTGATGATTTTTTACAACATGCGCAGATAAATTGAAAATCAATTTATTTCCTGCGCGCTCGCCTGGTCTCGAAACCCGGACTTATCGCTTCGAGTTCCGAGGTCTCACCACTGAACCACCACTGTTCAGCATAGTTTGGTAGATATAGAAGATACATATTACAGATAGAGAATAAAACCAAAAAGAAATCGTCGCAACTTTTGTTAGGCATTGTTTAAGCCAATAGACCAGGCCTCGGCTATTGTAAATCTATGATCTAGTATTGACATCGAAACTGTTATAGGAGTATCTGGTACAAAGTTGGCTTCGTTCCATATATATGTTTTAATGGGATTAATTGATATTTTAATTCTTAAAGACAGTTATTACTGTGGTTATTACCAACTCAAGTATCGAGTTAATGTAATTGAATAACTTGCAATGATGTTTTATTGTTTAAATAAAGAGGAAGAGTTATCTTATTTTTGTTGTTGAATGTACAAATATCTTTTTCCTAAAATTGCGTTGCAATTAATTTAAGTATGTGTGCAGTATTATAAAATTTTTAACGGTAATAGTTTATATAAATTAAAATTTTCATGAGAATAATATCTGTAGAAGTGATTTTTCATAAATTATTCTTTATTCGGTAAAAGCATCGACTAACACAAAATTTTATGGTATCGTAATATTTTTAGTGTTTCTTTTACAGTTTATTCTACAATTGTAATTTCAGCTTATAAAATAGAGTTAACTTAAAATAAATAAGAATCTAACGTTGATTTTTTATTTTAATACATAGCTCAAACATTTATATTTTAGTTATTACCTCAGTATTGGTATACCTATTTAAATATAATAAAAATGTATCGCAAAATGTAAGCGCAAAACTCGAGAACGGCTAAACCGATATCGTTAATTTTTTTTTCAATATTCCTTGAAGTGTGAGAATGGTTCTCATGGAGAGAAAACGTAAACATGTACGGGCGAAGCCGGGGTGGGCCGCTAGTTAAATATAAATGCACCACAAATCCATGACTCTCTAGATTCAATACAACCTTTTTAGAAAAATGACAGAACATTTCAAATTGACGTGTTACAAGGATGCGAGTAAAGTTCATCATCAAATGTGTAAAGTATGTTTAAAAGAAAAGGATCCCAAAAGGGCAAAGACCCATCCGTACCATTCCAAAGACCCACCACATCAAAGGATGTACGATCAATAGAAGACGGATCAGAACCGAGAGTATCATTGGGACGACGATTCTGTCGATACTTGTATAATAGAGAGAAAAAGCTATTCTGCGGAAGGTCATGCAAAAGCTGGTTATGCATTATTGGATATTCTATTATGTATTTGTTGTTTCTAAGCACGTACACACTCCTGTTTCTATTCGGGTCATTGTCGATAATAAAATTTATGGACAACTATGAATTGATTGAAAAAATTGAGCTTATGACATATTCTCAGAACGCTATCGGACTCTCTGCAACTCCGACATCTGTTAATAACTTTCCCATTATCTCCTACAGAAGTAATAGCAAAGAAGATGAGAAGTATGTAAATGAATTAGATAACTTCTTCAAGCGACGAAAGCGATCTGCCGAAGATTTGACATTAGGACCTTGTGGATCTCTTCCATTTGGTTATTGGAAAAGTCCGTGCATTGTTATACGTATTAACAAACAATTAGGCTGGTCAGCAAAGCCTTTGAAACTTAACACGACCGATTTAAATATACCTCTAGATGTTCGGGAGTGGATGAAGTTAGATCAACAAAAACTCTGGTTGCATTGTCACGGTGTGCATTCATATGACAAAGAACATATAGGCAAAATCATATACTACCCGGATCCGCCAGGATTCGATCCAGGATTATTTCCATTAGATATGAAGGATAATTCGCCTCTAGTTGCGGTGCAAATAACAGATTTTACTTTGGGAATATCACTCGCCATTGAGTGTACGTTATGGTACGATGGAGGATCGTCGTCTACGGCATTTTTACTATATGTTACGCCTAAAAATAAAATTATCGTAAACGCAGATAAGATTGTACAATGAATGTTAAGAAGAATATACCTACAATTATAAAATACATGTGTTTTCTTTCACAGACTATTTCGTAACAAATTACTACTTGATAAGAAAGCTGACACAATCCACATTTCGTACAAATCACTCTAGATGTTTTCCTAATGTAGATCCGAGCTAATACGGCTTAAAGAATGAGGCAATTTGTAGAATTAAGTGTCGTGTGTGCTTACCGTAATGTAGCGAATTACTTGGAGCCAAGCATGTTATTCAAATAAGTAACATTTATTTTTAACGAAATTTAAGAACAGATATACATATACGATGTTACTTTATATGCTGTCTTTCGTATCTAGGGACCTTTTTTAATGAAGGAACTTTGCTCTTTTAATTTAAATGTAGACCCGTTGATATTTTAACTTCAATAACTGGATCTTACATTGTAATACATTAATTCTATAATGAGACATGATATTTTAAATGCTATATCTTAATAATATGTTACTTTATTATAGTGTTAGATGTGTGTTAAAAAGAAATTCCTTAAGTTTTTTGTAACCCTACTTCCATACTTGTAAATATGTGTATTATAAGATGAACCCTACTTAATTCTATTATGTTTTCCATATTTATCAAACATCACCCAGTTTTGAAAACAGATCACTGACGTCACTCCGCCACATTTTAATAAAAACAAACAAACATAAAATACGTCCCACTGCGTAATAAGATTAGTTCATTCAGTTGTTTCGCCCATACTCACTGTCATAATTGGATCCGACTCCCCGCAGGCGACGAAATTGGAATCTATAATATGGACGACATTTGTACATTGTGCTTAATTTGTCCACGTTTCCGTGATAATATTGATAACTATTTTTGAATATTATTAAATGTCTGCACTTAATCACAATCTTAATATTATTATAAAGGCGAAAGTTTGTATGGATGTTTGTTACTCTTTCACGCAGAAACTACTGAACCGATTACAATGAAATTTAGCACACATATAGAGGGTAACTTGGATTAACGCATAGTTTAGGTTTCATCCCGGAAATCCCACGGGAACGGGAACTATGCGGATTTTTCTTTGAAAACGCGAGCGAAGCCGCGGGCGGAAATCTAGTTTATGATAAGTAAGTATTTAAATGTATGTGAATTGATATATTATCATACCTCCTTATTATTGGACCTATAAGGTAGAAGGTGTTCCGATCATAAATTTGATCGCTATCGATTCCATTGAAAAGCGTACACAAGATACAATTTCCATTGTACTGAGCTTTTCCTTGTATCGGAGAAAGGAAACAACAAAGTAAAGAGGAACTTATACTAAGCCAGAGGTCACGTAATTCGTGCTAACTACCGGCGTCCAAACTCATTTAGATCCACTTCCTCTAATTATATTTGGACCGTCAGATGCTTTCAATTTAGGAAGGAAAGATTTTACTGTCTCCAACAAACATGTTTTATTTTTCTTGAATATGTGATAGACTAACTGTGATAATAGTGCTTTTTGGTATGTTTCCAATATCCTTTTGCAGTAATCTATAAAGCTGAAGAGTTTGTTTGTTTGTTTGTTTGAACGCGCTAATCTCGAGAACTACCGGTCCGATTTGAAAAATTCTTTCAGTGCTAGATAGCTCATTTATTGAGGAAGGCTATAGGCTATATTATATAATTACGCTACGACCAACGGGAGTGGAGCCACGGGGGTGAAACCGCGCGAAGCAGCTAGTAGAAATATATATTTACTATGTTTTTGTTTTCGAAAGGAACTAACCAGAAAATAATAGGGTAGGTACCGACTTCTTAATTAAGTAATTTAAAGAAGACATTTTGTGTATTGTGTGTGGTGTGTAATGTTAAACTTTTAGGATTTAACTTAGGATTTATTTTACTAGACATAGACCTACGAAATTTATAGATTAATACTAGCGGTCCGCCCCGGCTTCGCCCGTGGTACATATGAAAAATAGATGTTGGCCGATTCTCAGACTTACCCGATATGCACAGAAAATTTCATGAGAATCGGTCCACCCGTTTCGGAGGAGTATGCAGACTAACATTGTGACACGAGAATTTTATATATAAAATTTATTGAATTGTTACTTATACTAGAAAATATTCTAAAGCTTTGTCACATAGACTATTAAGAAGGTAAATCGCTTTTCGCAATGTAATTTTACCCCATTTCCTGAAATTCCTGAAAAGAGGTGAAATAAAACAAAATATAATTTTAACGGAATAATTTATTAATACGCTAATGATTCAATGATTATTTTATTTCACACTATTTTAGAGAGTTGTTTAAATAGTGATTACAATATTATTTTGTTTTAAAGAAATACCTTGGTTACGCCATTAAGTATTTGTTGAATAATAATAAATCAACTGCCTTTACATTTCATCCGAGATCATACAAGTACTTCTAAAATGGTATATAGAAGTTACGATGCAATCAAGAAACATACATACTCTGAAAACGTCTACCCTGTTTAGGTAATCGTGTGATAAGGATATAAAAAAACATAGAAAATATAGAACAATATTTCAGAGTGAAAGCAAAGAAGAAATTGAGAAAATGTCAAAGAAAATTTAATAAGAGATTCATTGAAATTAAATAACGTTTTCTTGTTCATTAAGAAGGTCCATCTTAAACGATAGAAAATACAAAATAAACCTACTTTATAAGCCACAAAATAGCGCAACCATCCTTAATGTAAAACACACACATCTCATTAAGTCATATCCTTTAAGCCATTTTCTTTATGTACAACATTCATAATTATGAATCTATATTAAAATTTCAATTATACTAGCAAATGCTCGACTATCTCCTATTTAAAATACCCAAATTCTTGCCTTAAAATGTAAATAATTCCTTTTCCCTTTCTTTGATAACTCGCGTCTAACATTCGTTAGTATAATTTTATAGTATATCAATACGAAGGAAATTGGTATAATCATATATCTTATTATAATTAATTTTATTGGCACTAGCTAAGTTCTATCACATTTAGAAGTTTGTAAACCTATCAATAAAAGGTATTATTGGAAAAAAATTTAACAAATTTCTAAAATAGCATAAATAATTGAAACAGGTACTTAGCATTTTGAACGATGCAATGATACGTGGTTTCGATGTAAATGAAAATAAAACATTCAGTAACATTATCTAATAATCATTTTTAGATATTGAACAACATTTATTATACATCTAAGCGAAAATACATCACAAGTAGTTTTTTGGTACGACACATATTTTTAAACATATCAACTTTATCATTTTAAAAAGACTTCGTAGACAAATAATACCCAATATAAAAATTTAACTTATAACAATTAACATTAAAATTAAATTCGAACTATATACAGTCATAATTTCCAATAGAAAAAAAACAACGCAAAATAAAAACCGTCTTGACAAGCAACATTACACTTAAGCTTCCCAGATAATTGAAGACAATTTCAAGTTCAGCTGTACAATTCCCAAGTTAGCAATAATTATCGTAGGCTTATCAAAAATAGAAGGATTAGAGTTAATATATATCACAAAATATATTCATCGATACCTTCGTTTTCAATGCCACGGAACTAAAGAGATAGTCATACGCTATCTACAGTTAGAGAACACAGAAATGAACACGAAAAGAAAGCTCAATAGCAAATATTTTACTACCCTACCGTAACCCTACAAAGAGAAAGAATCTTAAGTCCTAAATAAAAAAGGTTAAATCTAGATTGGCATTGAAAACAAAGCAAATAGGCCTGGCATCATTATGGACCACTGAAAGAGAGGTATTCCATTAATTCACTCATTTCTTAAAACTTTAGCTTAAGGATCTAAAATTCTATTATCATAAAATGTTAGGTTTCGAAAAGCGTGCATAAATAAGAAGTGGCTGAACAGAAAGGCTAGTAATCTGAAAAGAAAAATAAAAAGAAATAAGAAACAGATAAGAGATTATTTGTAGATGATGCTTTGATGAGTGAATGGCCAATTATTATGGGCGATTGAAGAATATAGAATAAGAATTTAGAAATATAGCTACAGTTAATATAGAAGAACCTATAATAGAATGTTTTTATCATACACTTATTATACATAGTATAGACTTTGAAAACATCTAAACAGTTGTTTAAGAGAATATATTAAGTATGACATTCAACGATAAAGATTTGTACAATGGTATGACAGTCAGAGAGATCTTATCACTAATACAAAAGGCTAGTGAGTTTTTATACTAAAACGATAACTATCGCTTTTAGTTTCTACTGCTATGAAATTACATTATTCTAATTAATTTTAAATGCTCTAGACATCGATATCAATAGAAATTTAATAAATGTTAGCAGAGGAACTCATAGGCGAAAGGCGATAGTTATGTTTCGAAACTCACGCTAAAAATCTATACACAGGTTTAAATTATAAACGATACAAATGAACTCTAGCCTAATACACAAACAAATATATCTATAAATAATATAATCACTATAAACAATGGACGAACACATTATTCGAGCGAATGCAGTCTACATACGATCGTTAAGTAAATTACTAATTTGCGGAAATGCAACTAACATTAGGCGCACTCTGACACAGTTTTTTGCAAATTTATAGGCAGTGCACATGATGTTACTACGTGATTCAAATTAAATTAGCATTGATCTACACCGTTTAGCGATCGATCTAGCTAATATTGCACGGGTTTTAATCGTATAGTCCTTGATTTTGTCAAATCCTGTAAATTTCAAAGTTCTTTTTGGGGATCACTATCAGACGTAATTATTTCAACATTTTCACTGATGTTAAGTGGCACTAAATCATCAAATTCACATATCCAATACTTCGCAATTCACATATCACGACAAACAATTCCGTTTCAGTAAAACTGAAAATGCCAAACATCGCAATATCCAATCAATTTCAAATTTCACAAATCACATAACCAATTCCATACAATTTTTTCTGGACAGTGTCACGAGTTTTCCTTGACAGTATCACCAAATTGCGTGAACAGTGCCAATAAATTTTCTGAGTCACGAGTTTCTCTGGATAGAGTCACTAGATTTCCTAGACAGTGCTGCAATATTTATTTGCCACCCTCTCCTCACCCCAAAAATTTAACACTGCCATTAGATCATTAGAGAGAATTCCAGATCTTTTTGATACCCCCAGATATTTATTCTTTATTCGAACCGCTAGGGACTGGAACATGCTTCCTGAATCTGTGTTCCCCGATGAGTACAATATGGGGATCTTCAAGAGGAGAGTGAATAGGTACATTCTAGGGAACCGCGCTCCATCTTAGGCCACATTTCAGCTTACCATCAGGCGAGATCGTGGCCAAGCGCTTCCCTATTGCAGCGTAAAAAGATAGACACTGTCATTAGATATCTAGATCTTCGCGACACTGCCACTTATTTTAGTGCCACTACATAGTCCCTTAAACCGTCGTCACAGGCACGACGACGGTCTCCATATGTCAGTCATGTTTGATGACCCCAGCAGGGGGGTCGGGCAACATGGTCTCATGTTCCCCCCCACTCCGCACGAAGTTGCGGAAGTCACGGATGTTGTCGCGAACCTGAACTAATTCGCGATAAAGGCCATAGCACCAAAACAAACCTCAAATGAGGAAGCTGGTCAGCACCAGACCGAACACTGTGAGCACGTTGGAGACCGTGAAGAAGCCGCGGCTCCAGCTGCAGTCTAGCTCCTTGGATATTATCTGGTGATAAAAATATTTGGTGAATTATATATATATATATATATAAAAGAAAGTCGTGTTAGTTACTCCACTTATAACTCAAGAACGGCTGAATCGATGCTGAAAATTGGCAGGGAGGTAGTTTAGAGCCAGGAGAAGGACATAGGATACTAAATATATACCACGGGCGAAGCCGGGGCGGACCACTAGTTTTAAATAATTTATAATTTACTACATGAAATATTACTTAGTACTACATACATTGTTGTATGTTATATTAAAACGTAATTAACAAGGAACTAAATTTTGAATAAATTTACCGAGGAAGTTAAATTACCTATTACAATTGCAAATTTTGTATAAAAATTAATTTAGGTATGTTAAGTAAATTTTTCTTGAACAACATAATTATTAGATCATTTATAACAAAATTTAAAGAGGAAAAAATTTACATTTAAACTGTTATTATAAGTGATTTTAACAGCAGAAAAGTGAAAATAGTAGATAGTGTGTGTATGAATATACTCACATCGCTAAGCGTCCGGTTCTGGTAGGAGGGGCAGGTGGCGAGGCGCACGTCGTCCCGCGCGGGGCACTCGCCCGCCGCCGCGCACAGGTACTGCCGCCGCTTGCGGGCCCACGCTTGGATCCACCTGGAGGGGACAATAGTATTCATTCATCAATAGGTCATTGAGGTATTATAGAGAGGACAACAGGTATTGGTAGTACAAGGAAAGGTGGAAGGAATTAGATCGCGCGGCAAGTCACCAATGCGCTGGACCGACCAAGTGAAGTTGAAGTTTCACTTAAAAAAATAAAAAGAAAAAAGTAATAAATACAATAAAAACATACCCAATCCCACAGTCGCATACTAATGGATTGCCTGCAACCAGGATATCTTCAAGGAACAAATCATTGGGCACTCCGGGCCATTCCTTCCTCGCTGGGTTGGGAACCCTCTTGAGGTTGTTGTTCCTTAAGTCCAGGGACAAGTTCTTAATGTTCCCGTGTTTGTAGAACACTTCGAAGGATATGTCCTCGATGCTTGTGTTGAATATCGTGAGCTTTAGCTCTTCTGAGCAGACGCCCTGTAAGAGAAAAAAAAAATTGGTTGTTTGTAAAGTCGGTTTACTGACGATAGTAGAACGTGACAACGTCCGATTGTGCTTCTTTGTCGCTCGTTCCGCGCTCTCGCTTGCGCTTCAAGCCTTACATGGAACGCCTCAGAGCGAGGTATCGCCGCATGAGTCATGTTTTTTCGTGCGTGCATCCGGCTCTATCGAATTATTAGACGTTGTCACGTCAAAAGGTAGTTTAGTAGATTGTTTCACACAAAAGTGACATGATGTAGCTTTTTTCTTTCGATTAGATAAGATTCAAATTAATATTTCGTAATCAAACTAGAATTATAGGTTTGTAAATATAAAAATGGTCTACTCATGAAAAATAATTCATCTAAGTCAACTAGTATAAACACATTAATATACTCACGCTAAGCAAATTCTGCGAGATAAACTTCAAATCCCGTCCAGTTAACGTGATATTATTCAGTTTACACGGTAATTCCCCCGTCATCTCATTCCCGAGGTCCACTTGTGAGCTCTCTACAGATAGGTACAGGTTCTCAAGGGCCGCGTTCTGTGACGTCATCTTCGGTATATTGAAGTCTCGCGCCATACCGTTCACGGATATCTTTAGTGTTCGCAATCCATACATTTTGCTGAACACGCCGTACTGGAAAACAGTGATAATCATAAGATTTGTGAAATAATGAATACATTATTAATTGAATATCAAATACAAATAAAATATAAGAAATATGTACATCATTATTTTTCAGTTAACTTACATGACGCGACGTTTGATACATAAACTCAAACTCAAACATTTATTTATTCAATTAGACTTCTTTTAGAAGCACTTTCGAATCGTCATTACATAATTTTAACAATTACCTCTCAGGTAACCTTGATAAAAACAAAATATTCTACAAGCATTTTGTTGTTTTAATGTAACTATAAGTTAAGGTTAAAATATTTTTTTTAAAAGCATAAATTGACAGTTTTGTAAATAAATTTTGTAAATTATAACAACTTAAAAACTCGACCAAAATAATATGAATTAACTTACCTCTAAGATACTCAAGCGCAGTTTAGTAACATCGAGATACTCAAGCCGCGGCGACAGTCCGTACAGGCTGGTGTTCATCAGCGCTGTTATCGGGTTGCCCGAGAGAGACAACCAACGGAGGTCGCTGAGGGAATGTGTTGCCTGGAAAAAGTAATCATTTGTTGTTCAAATAAATAATAATAATAATAAATATTAAAGGACATTATTACACAAATCGACCTAGTCCCACAGTAAGCACAATTAAGGCTTGTCTTGTGGGTACTAGGCGAGGTATATAGATAACACCCAGACCCAAGAACAAATAATTTAGTTCATCACACAAATATTTGCCCTGACCGGGGCACGAACCCGGGACCGTCGGCTCAGTAGGCAGTTACTTTACCACTGCGCCAACCGCGTCGTCAAATAAATTTCAATTAAATTTCACA